>CAKAOI010028797.1:0-45662 GCA_916701655.1 Sebastiscus albofasciatus | reverse complement strand
TATATATATATATATATATATATATATATATACTATTTATATATATATATACTGTATATATATATATATATATATATACAGTATATATGTATATATATATATATATATATACACACATTAGGGTTGTCAACCGATTAAAATATTTCATCGCGATTAATCGTAAATTATTGCTTACTGTACGATTGCTAAACTGCATGTGATTATCATAAAGTGGGCATGTCTGTAAAGGGGAGACTCGTGGGTACCCATAGAACCCATTTTCATTCACATTTGAGGTCAGAGGTCAAGGGACCCCTTTGAAAATGGACATGCCAGTTTTTCCTCGCCAAAAATTAGCATAAGTTTGTCCTTCCTGACAAGCTAGTATGACATGGTTGGTACTAATGGATTCCTTAGGTGTTTCTAGTTTCATACAGTATCTTCAGTCATTATCATTACATTAACTTTGACAGCGCTAATACACATATTCTTTTCACTACTTGTGTACATAACAGTCCTGTCCAGTCCTTTATTTGTTCATCTTTGTCCTTGTCCCTAGCTGTTATTTCTATTTCTGTGTGAGTACATTTAGAGAGATGCATAAATCTAGAGTCAGTATACAAGTACAACAGTGTCAAATACTTACACTGGGAGGCTCTATAAAAGAAAAAAAAACAAAGAAAAAAATAAATAAAAGTGTATATAAAAATACATATAAAATATAATAATAAACAAAGTATAAGAAGTAAAGAAATTGTATTTGATATTTTAGGCCCAACAATTTCATTGATTAGTTCTTTTTCCCGAAGGTGACAAATTCATGCACTATATTTTGAAGGGAAATTACAGCACTTCCGGTCTTACCTTAGGCAAAATCTGTTTAGCTTTATGAAGCTCCCCACATATTTTTTTTTTACAATAGTCAGCCAGTCAGTATAATGCGGAGGCCCTCTGCCCTCCCCTCAAAGCGAACTGTCACGACAGGGGGTGGACACAATAACATGAACACATGCATACATCTATGCATAACATTCTTCCTGAAACTTATCATTTGACATTGTTGAGATACTGACACAGAAGTGTGATATGTGGTATAGGCCCAAATAATAAGATTTCTATAACATTTCTATTAAGCATATTTCAATGCCACAATCCCAATTAAACTGATGTTTAGATTGAGCATGAAAGTTCACTCTCAACCTTAACAGTAGTTAAACTAAAAAAAAGAAAATAACTCAAGGTCCATTTACTAGCTTTTTCTCAGAGCTTTCAACTGTATATTGTGGTCTTCATCAGTGGAGTTGTCATGGAGATAACTTGGTCTAACTAAAGTTACATGGTGACAACTGAGTTATCTTCATCTGCTTATGAAAAAAAAGACTAGTAAGCGCAGCTTGAGTTAAAGAGGACCTATTATGCTTTTGTGCTTCTTTCCTTTCCTTTAGTGTGTTATATAGTTTTTTGTGCATGTAAAAGGTCTGAGAAGTTACAAAGCCCAAAGTCCACACCAAAAGGGAGTTACTCTCCTCCGCAGAAACACTGCTCCTGAACTGCATGAAACACCTTGCTAGTTAGCACGGAGCTGGAGCGCAGTCCGAAGAGTTTGGTTTGGTTGACCAATCACAACAGAGTGGGCCAGCTGACCAATCAGAGCAGACCCTTTCAGACAGAGGGTGAAAAGAGGTGCTGCAGCACAGCCGGTATGAGTAAAGCATTTTTTGAACATTAATGCATGTAAACATGTTCTAGTAGAAACCCAAAATACAAGTATGCACCTGATAATTAGCACAATAGGTCAACTTTAAGATTCTTTTTTTATGTTTTAGAATTTGTTTCAGTGTTATCCATCTCTGCACAGCACAGAAGTTTGATTGATTGCAGAATTTGTCAAAGCACTGATCAATACAATATTACACTAGTTACTAGTCAGAAGAATTTGGACAGAAATCAGAATCAGATTCCACAAAAGTATGCATCAATATGTTTACTGATTAATACTGAATATTACCTTTGTAATTACTGTCTAAAATAAGATTCAAAGTGTGAACTTTGAAATAAAAGTTTGACAGTCAGATACAAGAAACTTGCAAGTGAAACACAAATCTTCTGTTAGATCTTTAATTTTCCTTTGTATTGCAGCACAATATATTTCAGCTCAAGCAAGGTTGGGAGATGATCCATATTTAAAGACAAACTTAATCATGGAGTTAAATAAGTGTGTTTTCAACCCTGACACCACTGAGTAAATGTGAAACTTATACCCAAAGTCAACATGAACATGCTTAATCCAGACATTCTTTGGTATTGGGAGTGGAGTTCCCAGAAAGACAAAAACGGTGGGTGTGTCTGCTTTGGTAAGTGAAGATATGGGTGTTTGTTTGAAGAATGCAAGTGAACATCTTATTTCTGTATTTATCAGTTATTTTGTGTCTCTCTATTTCCTGGAAACAAGGCTGAGACTTCATTCAGAAGCACCACGTCGGTCTAAAGTTCAGGATCTCTCGTTACATTGGCAGCAACAACGGGCATAAAGATACCAGAATATGTTCTATGAGGTAGCACACATCACATTGAAAATATGTAAAAAAAAAAAAAAAAAAAAAAGACAAAGTAATAAATACTTGAACAAACCACATTAAAAACAAAAGATTTACAATACATACAAAACAATTTTTTTGGACATGCTGTTCTCAAGCTGTCCAAAATCACACCTGAGGTAGACTTGTATAGATTTCTGACAAGACGAGATCTGTCTTGGTCACACACAAGAAGCAATACACGAAACGACAAAACACTGGGACTTGGACTAAATTAGAGTATTATGTGTGATAGATTATACCCCATTGTACTGCAGCATAGTGAGCAGCATTATGGTGAACTCAAAGCAGGCATAATGATCTTTAATGATGATCAATACTGATGCTTTTAAACATCCTCTATGATGTCCGGTCGCCAGTCCCCTTTTACACGAAAAAGCTAATCTATTATTCTATTCACTATCATGCAGACACATCTTGAACATTATATTAATACGTGTGGAAAAAGACACTGGATATGTACAAAAACATCATAAAATATATTGCCATTCCAGGGCTTATTTTGTGACAAACTGTATTAATTTACTTTTTTTGGTGAGGCAACTTTTCCTTAACCTGTTTTGTTGACTTTTAATCTATTTAGTGATTTCTTATATTTCCACTAATGTCTATCAGCAACCGGACAACCAGAAGAAATGAATAAGCTTTAAAGAATAGTTTTGGGCAATATGCATATTTTCACTTTTTGCTTTTTATCCCAAGTGTGAGACAAGGAGGCTAATAGCTAGCAGCCTGGTTCATTTTAAATATACACCTACCAACATCTATAAAGCTCACAAATTAACAAAATTGTATCTAGTTTATTTAATCCATAAGACAAAGAGAACTGTAAAAATGACACCTGCTGCTGGTCTTTCATTTTTTGGATTAACAATAGGCTAGTTTTAGGCGCGACTCCAGGAAGCTGCATACAGTTACTGTGCCTGACTGTCGTTTGTCAAGTAATTAACCAACCCACCACAAATTGTCATTTTTACTTTTCTCTTTGTGTCAACAAACATCATATAACGTTTTAATGAGTTTATAATGGGCTGGTGGTGGGCATTTTTTTCCACTTTGGGCACAGCCAAGTTAGCCGTTTCCCCCCTGCTTCCGAGCTTTATGCTAAGCTAAGTTAAACACATCTTGGCTTCAGCTACAGACTTGAAGCACAGGCATGAGAATGATATCATTCTTCTTATCTACCTCTCTTAAAAAAAAGCACATTAATAAAGTTGTGTATGTAGAGACTCTCCCTGAATATAAACAGACTCCAAAGCCTGAAAACTGAATAATGCTGTAGCCTAGTTAGCTGGCTAACTGACTAATCTACTGAGCTAGTTCAGTGGCTACCTTAAACCTTTTGAAATACTTCAGCTACCAGAAAAAAAAATGGTTGTGTCTAGAAGGTAAAGCATAAATTGCAAAACTCTCGCGAGATGGTTAAGGTTAGGCATTGACCTCAAATAGTTAAAGGTCCCATATCATGCCCATTTTCAGGTTCATACTTGTGTTTTGTGTTTCTACTAGAACATGTTTACATGCTGTAATGTTCCAAAAAAATTTGATTTTCCTCATACTGTCTGCTTAAATATACCTGTATTTACCCTCTGTCTGAAACGCTCCGTTTTAGTGCATTTCAATGGAATTGCAACAGAATTGAGTTGCTAGGCAACAGCTTGGGTCCATGTTTACTTCTTGTCAGCTGATGTTATTTACATACACTGCAACAGGAAATAAACTGGGACACATTTAGAATGTTTAAAACTGTGAAATGGTCTAAATATTGTATATTTGTGACATCACAAATGGACAGAACTCCTGACGCCTTGTTTCAAAAGCTCAGTTTCTGAATACAGGCTGTGTGTATTTCTCTGTGCATTAAGCGTTTTGATACTTTCACAGTATTTATATAGACCTTAAACCTGCTTTATAATATAAAAGACATGAAAATGTATTTTTTTACAATATGGGACAATGTTTACAATTAAGGTTAGGATAGGTCGTCAGGCAGCGAGTCTCACCAGTTTTCACAATTTGGGGGTTACCTTCCAAACACGACCAAAAAGAAAAAAAAAAAGGCTACTACTTCCCTCTACAGCTGGTGTTTTTTGTAGCGAGAGAAAGTTTCTGCTGTGTCACTCTTTTGTAGCTAAATATCTTATAATGACATCGGATCACATTGTCTATGTTTGACCACTTTTCCACATGTCAAATACAATCGCAAAGAACAACCCACTACCAAGACATGCAATGCACATCATGCTGAAAGATACAAAATCTTAAAGGTGTGGGTGGTTCCATTAAGATATACAAGGTTGCCACAGTACTTGCTGCTCTGTGTTGCGTATCAGAAAATGAGACAGAGATAGTGCATGGCTCATTTGGCAGTAATGTTCCTGCGTCTTCAGGCTCCCCGAGACAGTAAATTCTTAAACATCTACACGCACATCCTAAAAGACACTATGTCAAAAAGTTCTCCCTGAGGTCACTGAGAAAGCATTTAACGTACACAGATGTGTACACAGTGTTGTTTTCTGTGCAGTGACAATCCAGTTCAATTGTAGATTTGTAAAATGACAGTTGTCAAACAATTACACGGCAATAGAATTGTCAGAATTTGTCAAAAAAGTTGTGAAATACTGCACAGCATGTGTACAAAGGAAGTCAAAAGCTTTGCAGAATTGAGTCGTTTCAGTGTTACAAAGGTTCAAATGAAACTATTGAAGCTGTCAAACGTTCAGTCTGCTCTTCAGAGAGAATAATTCTGAATAAATAGTTAATATAAAAAAGATAATATCTATATACATTCAGCCCCCTTCACTAACATGAGTGAAGGAAGGTTAATAATAACTGAGCAAATATTGTTTATGTGGAAACAAATCCCTGATACACGTGTGTGAACATTCCCTTCAGACAAAGTCTGCCATACAATCAATACTGGTCTTGCATATAAGTTCTAATAAAGACTTTCACCACTACTGGAAAAAAGTAGAATTCGTTTTTACGGGCATGTGTTCGGTGAAATAATGTTTTTTTTTTTTTTAGTGGAATATGACAGTTTGAAAGCAGCTCTCACCAATCCCATTGGAAAGTGGAGGTTATGGCACTTCTGTTGTGTGACATTCACTATAATACCTGAAAATGTTTTCCAATAAAGGTGGACACAAATAGCCCAGGATATGTTTTTTTCTCTTACATTCACATGTTGGATTGTTTACCTCATCTTTCAAGTTCAGTGATAAAAGAAAATTATTTTTATTAGGGACACTGTTTTTCATCGAGAATTACGTCGTAATTATTTTAAGGAAAAGTTATAATGAAGAATAATTTCAAAAAAAGGTCTTAATTTTCGTACTCGGAATTTTTTCAAGAAAACAAAAATGATCATTTTGGGAGAATAAAGTTGTAATTTAAAAATAAGTCTGAATATAGTATTGTATCAAAAATGTAATGTCATATTTGAGAAAAGAGTTTGCTACTCATACTTTAGACTTCTCAAAATGTTTTGATTTTTCATTCCCTTGATTTACATTCAAACCTGATTTTTTTCTAGTTAAGAGGATATTATTTAGATTTTGTTTCATATTTATTCTCATTAGTATCTACCCAAGATCTTCCTCGTTGTCAGAGTTTTGGTTAATTTTGTAAAAAGAAAGTTAAGATGAGACACCAAAGTATGGTTTACATATTGTACTACCTCATTTGATGTCCATCATCATCATCGTCATTTCAAGTGTTAAATGTAAAAAGAAATGTTTTTTTTTTCATGACCCTAATACTCTGTGGTATCACTTGATCTCACTTCAACAGCAGGATATAATCAACATGGTGTAATCTTGGAGGGATTGTAACCAAATCCTCCATTCTGAAACCAGGCACAAGGGTTTGACTGACAGCATATGAACTCTGATATGAGTACAGGGAGAATGTGAGAGTCACATTCATGCCCGAGTGTGGTTCATTCTTGTATAGACCTTTTTCACCGCAGATGTTTTGATTTGTCATAACAGGAAAAAGACCTCAGTTTCTATGAAGTGTCCCAATAAGGCAAACATGCACGATACCGGTGCCTAAACACCCAAATAGAGGTGGACCAATACTGATCAATCGGAGCCAATAGGAGGCTGTATTGGAGGCTCAATACACAAATTATAGGTAGAGGGGGAGAAAAAAAGTTATCTCTCGAATATTTAACATAACACTACAGCTCTTTGTCCCAAATACAAGCAGACAGGGAGGAAAAGAAATCGTTCACCGTTACTTTAACTTGCCAATTTGGCGTTCTCTCTTCCAAATAATCCAGCCACAATAACTATCCATTCATGAAATGAAATTGCACACTTTAGGATCCTCTTTACCTCGGGAATAGGCACCAACATTAATGGCTCGTAAGAGCGGCATTTAATGAGGTAACAGGACGTGCAACATGAAGTAATCCTGGCCACAAAACCACATGGTCATAAACCACAGAACAGCGCATCACCCATTGTAAATAAATAGAACATATTCCAAAAATGTAATCCACCAAATCACACTTCAGGATTATCTCTTACTAATGATTAAATTCAGAATGACGGCGTATGCAAAAGTAGCCGACTAGGCTGCTGCAGAAGTAAAGAAGATATTGACCGATCAGCATTTTCCTGCTCCAAACTATCGTTATTATATCGGCCTTTAAAAATCCGCTATCAGTCGACCTCTGCACCCAACACCTAAATGAAATGCAGCATTTTATATATTGCACCATAAAGTGCTTTTCCTGTTCCGACATGTGAAAACATCTGCTATAAAAACTAAGGTCTATTATAACCATCATGCAGGTTTTATACATCATGCTGACCTATGTCAAATATTTGTATATCAGTCAAGCCCACCCTGGTGCATTTTGTCACACACCCTGTATGTGTGCTATGCTTTGGAGAGTTACAAGATTTTTGTATTTCAATTTTGTTAAAAATAAATAAAAAAGTCTGAGTTATTGGAGGCACACATGACGTCAGATCAGTCCAGGGACTTGATATCTGGTGCTACTAAACGGCCGAATTCAACGGGAAGTCTGATTGTTTCATTCCAAAGCTAAGACACTTATCCAACGGCAGAAAAAACAACTTAGAAAGAAGAAGAAAAACATGTCTGCCAGCGCTCTATTGAACACCACATCACATCAGTACCACAGTGATGCCGTTCAATAAAATAAACCCTGAGGTAGCTCTTCCTATAAGCAGTGTTCCAGTATAAAAACCTCACAGTTCACTCTCAGTTCTCAGAGAGGGCGGCCTGGCTTCGCTCCTCTTCCTCGTCCCTCTGTGAGGAAGCTGGAGACAAACGCTGCTGCTGCTGCTGCTGCTGCTGGGCTTTGACCGGACAGCTGGCCACCATGTGGGAAACACTCTGACAAAAATGGCACTTTTTGGGCTGAGGGGGCAGCTGACACTCCTTGGCGTGATGGCCGGGTCCTCCACAGTTGTAGCATCTAGAATGAATAGAAGACAGGATATGACCTCAGAGGGGCTATTACTGTACTACCGAACGCGGATTGGACCAAAATGTCCAGATCTGTGTCCGCATTAATATGTCACATTTGTACTTCTTAAGACAACAGAAAATACCTTGTTAGCACGTCCATTATTAAGGTTTTAAGGTGTTTAAAATCTGGTGCTACAACTTCATCAGTTTCTGAATTTACTTAAAGGTCCCCTATCGTGTTCATTTTCAGGTTCATACTTGTATTTTGGTGTTCTACTAGAACATGTTTACATGCTCTAATGTTTAAAAAACGCTTTATTTTCCTCATACTGTCTGCTTGGATATACCTGTATTTACCCTCTGTCTGAAACACTCCGTTTTCGTACATTTCAAAGGAATTGCAACAGAATTGCGTTGCTCGGCAACAGCTTGGGTCCCTGTTTACTTCCTGTCAGCTGATGTTATTTACATACACTGCAACAGGAAATAAACTGGGACACATTTAGAATGTTTACGTTTAAAACTGTGAAATGGTCTAAATATTGTAGATTTGTGACATCACAAATGGACAGAAATCCTGACGGCTTGTTTCAAAAGCTCAGTTTCTGAATATAAGCTATGTGTATTTCTCTGTGGATTAAGCGTCTCAATACTTTCATAGTATTTATATAGAACTTAACCTGCTTTATAATATAAAAGCCATGAAAATGTCACTTTTTGCAATATGGGCCCTTTAAAGGATAAACACCTTGAGATGCACCATCTCGTTTTCAAAGAGGTCCTCACGCACAAAACATGGATTTTAACAAACATTTATGCACATTAATAACATTGATAATAATATTAATAATAATAATAATAATAGTAACAATAAATTAAACGATTCAACGAAACAAAGCAATCGACATAGTAACATCAACAAGGACATACATATGAGGACTCTCCCTCCATCCCAAAACCACACAACACAATAAACAAACAACAAAACGTGAAAATAATGAACATAATAATAAAACAACATTATGTCAAAGTCTACTTGTAAACTGAAAATGACAGTAAATAAAATCCAAAACAAGAATAAGTAGATTTAAGATAAAAAATTTTTTTAAAAAATCAGATAGGTCTTGAAGTCATGGAAAGAAATAGTCGATCTTCAAGAGAAAAACTGTAAACAAAAAGGATTTTATTGGATGTTATCAATGTTAAATATTAGCGTTAATAAGAATTTTGACAAGAGGCTGGTTTTCATTTGAATAAAGTGAAGTGAATAACTTCCACCAGCAGAGGGAAGCACAGCCCATCTGATCTGGTGTCAGATCCTCTTTAACAGATCTGTCACCATGCTGTCCACATTAACTGCAGTCCCAGTGGTGGGCAGCTGTTAAGGGATTCGACCGAATTGATCTCCATCCCTCAAGAGATCATTTAAGGGATACTTTGACAACCTTTGTTGTTCTACCAATCAAGTTTAAAGGGTTTAAAGTCTCCCTGCACTCAAAACTGTGTTGTTTTTGTTTGTCGTTCCTTCACTGTGATGTTTGAGCTTCACTGTGCAGAGTTTGTTTTCACATTCACCTGCTGAAAGGGAAAGTTTATCTCTCAGTTTAACACCTGAACTCAGAGATTCTAGATTTTTCGATGAGGGGAGAAAAAATAAATGTGCTGTTAAGAATTTAAAAATCCATATCAGATAGAAATTATCATTCAAAGCAGAGTATTTTACATGTCTTAACACATGTCTGGAAGAGATTTTTATTACGAGGAACTTTAATTTGTGATCATTCAATCATTAAAAATAACGATATAGAAAAAGCAAATCTTCTCGCTGACGGTTTCGTTTACTTTTAGAAGGTATGATGGCATTTGCATGATGTTTTAATAGCATTAATTCATGTTGTTGCAGTGTACAGTTGTTTTAAATGTATGTGTTTTTTTGTCTCAGGCATTTTACATCCCCGTCCATCTTTGTAGTCCATGCGGACTACAACACTAATGAGTGTTGGTGCCTTCAAATGAAACTAGTGAGCTTGTGTTTACAACATGGGAAGTGGTGTACACATATGCGTGGCGTTCAAGTGGTTAAGTCGTGAGAACACCGCTGCTAAGCAACGCGTATTAACATTACTGTCAGCGTCTAGAGGCCACAGAGGCTAACAAATTAGCAAGCTAGCAAGCGTAACGTAATGCAGGAAATGCAAAGGCATAATGACAGAAGAGAAAGATGAGGCATTTTCCTCAGATATATTATAAAATTACCAAGAAAAACAATACACAACTACAATTAAGATATATCAACTCATTATGCACCGGAAAATGAACTTCCATGGCCTCCGCCATTTCTGACAACGTCAACGAACACGTCACAAGTCGTGAACTCGAAGCTTTCAGAAACGTTCAACTTACGAGGTCTTGAATATGACAAGAGGGAGGCGTTCATATGGGCTCTTCTCGTGAACACGGTAAACACGACCCCATATGAAGGCAGCATGTGATCTTGTGTCAGGGATACACAGATGTTTTACATTGGGGCTAATGACCTGAATGTATACACACATTTACATACTAACATTTCTTGCTCCCTACATCTGTTTACCTAGTATGTCTGAGGAAGGGCTGTGACTGAAAGCTTGTGAATGGAATTAAAGAGATAGGCTATAATTAATATCACAATATTACAATTTTCTTTCCGGTATCAACATTTATCACAGTACGAAAAAAATGTGTTGACTGTGAAACTGTTTGACTTCTCATAGCAGGAAAAACAGAGGTTAACAACATTGCTGATTTCTGCAGGGCCCTGCTGCTGGGTATGCTGGGTATACTGGCTCACTGACATTGAAATGTGGCAACAGACACTGTGCATTTACATTTAATCTTGAACATAGGGTTAACACTACTACGTTTTTATCAGCTTTTCTAAAAGGCAAAAATCTGTGACTTTTACGCTCACGCAGTACGGATTCAGTCGGACTCGACCAATTCGGGGCTAAAGTCTGTACAGTGTCTGCTCATCTTTACTGAGGCACCTGATGGAGCAGAGCCATCATTAATGTGATTAATTACTACTGTGCTTTTTCTGCTATGGCAAGTCTCATAATGTCTGGTGTGAAAAAAGGCACCCACATGTAGAAAACTGTTTCTAACTGCAAATTAAAGAGAGATTTGTCAAACAATGACAACATAAGATCATATTTTCACAATAGGAAGCCACTGAAAGTCGTGATTCTGCAGTTAAACAGGCCAAAGCCTGAATTAATCTCCACACAACAAGCTGCTCTGGTTAAACACAACACTCCTGCTATACCGTTTGTTGATCTCGTAGCTCGATGCGTATTGTTATCAGTAAATCAATGCTGAGAAAGCTAATGATCAGTAGCTAAGTGAAATCCTGTTGGTGAATTCATTAGGGCGGGATAAATAAGGCCAGTGAGGCTCGAGCTCTGTGTGGTGTGACACAAAGAGACATCGGCCACTTAAATGAGGGAGCAAAAAAAACATTGATTTCTTTGTGGACAATCTGGTTTTGTACGGGCCTTGGCTTTTCCCTTTAGCTCTCCATCTGCAGTCGAACAAAGTAATTAAAAGTAAACAGAGGAGGGATCTCAAGCAGGATTCACGACTCTTCATATTGTGCGGAAATAAATGGAAACCAGGCACATTAAATCTAACGGCACACAAACTGACACTGTGGAGACTGTTAATCAAAATAACTGGCAGATATCTGATGTATTCTGATGGCAAATCCTCCTCCTATAGTGACAACCTCTTTAAGGATACAACTTCCCTTGTTTCTTCCGCTTCTCTCTTGACAACAAATCTCATTTAAGACCACAACAAACAATGCGTTTGTCAGTACTTTCCTACCCCATCTGTGGTCTATTGGTTATTATTTAGACACATATCTTAACGCTGTATTCACTTTTCTGCAACAAGCATTCACATAAAATCATATCTTGACCGTGAGCAAACTATTGCTTCTTCCACCAATACAAGTGTTTTTAGCTGCTAAATGCTCCACTATGTTCACCAGCTAGTCTCTAACTACAGACCTTCTCACACACAAACTGCAATCCTGAACTTATTGACTGACATTAAACCGGAGGAGCTGTGAGAACGCAAATGTCCGAATCATTCGGACCAGACATTAAATGGACTTTTCCCAGCCGGTACAAAGTCTGTGTAACGTCCAATAGAGCTCATGTGTTAATAGAGCAGTAGGCAACCTCCGGGGTCTGAGAAGTGAAGCCAATGCGTAAGTACCTTAAACTTGTTTGCTTTCTAACAGCCAGCAGGGGGCGACTCCTCTGGTTGCAAAAAGAAGTCTGATTGTATAGAAGTCTATGAGAAAATGAGCCTACTTCTCACTTGATTTATTACCTCAGTAAACATTGTATACATGAGTTTATGGTCTCAGTCTCTAGTTTCAAGTCTTCTTCAATACAGCATGATGTTCATTTAGTAAATTATGGTCCCATTTAGAGTCAAATAGACCATAAAGCAGGGGATGCTTTAGGGCGGGGCTAGATTGTGATTGACAGGTCGCTACCACAGCCGTGTTATTGTCTTACAACTTTAACCCTTTCACAGTGTGTTTACAATTCATGAAAGTTAATTGTAACTTTTTGGTCGCCTAAAAATTTATTTTTCAGCGTTCGGTTGTACTTAGCTTCGCCCTCACTCCTGGTTGCAAAAACAACAACGTGGCAATGACCAAGATGCCGAACTCGAGGATCCAGTACCTGCAGTCCACAAACCAATGGGTGACTACGTCCACTTCTTATACAGAGTCTATGGAATAGGGACGCTCATTGTCCCGATAATTCACAGTTGATGACATTTCTATCATGCAGATGGCGCAAAAATCAGAAGAAAACAAACATCTAAGGGTGTAGAAGTAGAGTCATTTAAACAAAGATGCCGATGAAAATGTCTAACTGGAGAGACAATGAGATTTCTGTCGATAAGGGCCGAAACCGAGACAAATTCAAGGAACAGCAAGAGACTCGTTGTTTATGACCAAATTACATCCTGCCTCCTGCACGCTGTACCCAGGTGCTACATCTCGCCTACACCAAACAGAGTATTTTTCCAGTAGGTGAGAACGCAGTGCATGTGTGAAAGGGGGCTTCTGTCTGCGGTTGTGGTGCTGAGCAGGTAGTTGCACAGTGGGTATCAGAGCTTTTTCACAGAAAACAGCTGCTGCACATGGAAATCTGGTTGATGAGAGCGGTGAGACTGATCCAAAACAGTATAGTTGTGGGACATAAAAAACAAAATAATGAGCTGAAAGATGCTAAAATAGTAAGGTTGAAGAGAAGTGCAGAGTGGAGCTCACACATATATAGTTTCATGCTTTTCTGGTCACTGTAGGTTTTATTAAACATTACTCAAAGAGTGATGTATTTGCAGGGGACTATTTTTTGCAGCGGATTAATCCTCATATGGTGCTCTAGTGAGTATTTGTGGCAGCAGGACGGTGTAATGTGGGATTAAGTCAAAATAAACTACAGTGCGTGTGTTCATTGTAATGAAAGAACATGTCAGCCAGTGCAACAGTGTGGCTCATTGATGTGTTTTAATAGTTTTCAGACAACAATGGAGCTCTATGGCCCAGAGGAAGAAGATATATCAGGCTTTGATTTGTTTCATGAACTTAATATATTATAAAAACATAGAATATGTGTCTTTTAAAGCAGCATAATTCAGCCTGTGAGATAGCGAGTGCATGCCCTGCATCATCTCACAGCTAACCACCACTTCCTTCCTCTCCTCCTCTTCCTCCTCCCCACCCCCCCTCCTCCCATCAGGGCTCAATATTGATCAGCGTGGCCACGAGGGCGGGAGAGGGATCTCCTTTGTTTCAATACAACTGTGACCTCTGAACCCTGACCCCTCCCGCTCTGCTCAACACCCCTCCTCCCACCCTCCACCATCCACCTCATTTGCACACCACATCCCATTGCTGCTATGGCAACGGCGACCTCTGACCTCTCTCCGGCACCTACATCTGTTATCAATTAAACGGATGGGACTCTTTCCTCCTCTGAATACTACATTTATGTTTGGTAGAAAAGAGGAAACATGTGAATGCAATCAGACCTATATAGAGGCTATTTAAGGACAGGAAGCTGTGGGATTATTTTTATCACTGCAAGCCGTGATTAATGAAGTTCAGTTTAATAAAATGCTATCACATTATTAATAACCTTGTCGGATGTTAATGGCCTACAACCTGCAAATCAAATTCCTGTATTCTTTAATTGCACATTTGGAACCAGTAAGAATAGAAAGTAGGAACATCTGTATGCAAATCCAGCAGGTATTTAAAGGTGGGAAGATGTGGGATTGATTTTATTACTATGATTAGTATGGTCAAATCCACAAGATGCTACCAAATTAAAAGCCTCGCTGAATCTCGATTGTCCAAACAAGCTTCAAAGACAAACAGAGCGACTGCACATGAATGACAGCTTCCTCTGCTAGTGTTCAGTTTATACTTTGAAGTAATGAAGCTACACTGTGGTCAGTTTAGAAGCCAAAAGATGGAGCGTTGGGGGTTGAAGAAGCCTGAAGAGATCAAACCATCTATTGATTTATCTCAGCCTGCTGCTGCTGCTGATGCTGCACAAAGAGACGATATTTACTTCTGTTTGAGAAAGTAATTTTTTGGCTCAAAGCATAACTTTCATCAATACAATGATAAACTGACATCACTAGTAAAACTGATATGAACGCTGCAAAAATATCCCTCTCACCAGGTCATTGTTGCCTGTATTTTTAGACCTTAAAATCTTAAAGGTCCCATATTGTAAAAAGTGATATTTTCATGGCTTTTATATTATAAAGCAGTTTGAAGTGATATATAAATACTGTGAAAAGTATCAAAACGCTCAATCCACAGAAAATACACACAGCCCGTATTCAGAAGCCATCAGGATTTCTGTACATTTGTGATGTCACAAATCTACAATATTTAGACAATTTCACAGTTTTAAACATAAACATTCTAAATGTGTCCCAGTTTATTTCCTGTTGCGGTGTATGTGAATGACATCAGCTGACAGGAAGTAAACATGGACCCGAGCTGTTTCCTAGCAACACAATTCCGTTGCCATTTCGTTGAAATGCGCTAAAATGGAGCGTTTCTGATAGAGGGTGTATATATGTATATTCAGACAGACAGTATGAGAAAAATAATGTGTTGTTTGAACATTAAAGCATGTAAACATGTTCTAGTAGAAACCTAAAATACAAGTATGAACCTGAAGATGAGCATGATATGTCCCCTTTAAAATCTTTTTCAAACTAATAGAATTATCTGCCACTGCACAAAGAATATGTTGACTTTTTTCTGATACAAATCAACTATTTTCTGATTATAAGATCTCAAATTGTAATATTGACATTTCTGTTTGAGTGTGTATCAAAAAACAACTGTTTTCATTAATGAGCTGTAGAGGTGACAGCATCAGGCAAGCATGTTTCTCAAAATGTTGAACTTGCAAAAAATGAGCATGTGGATGTCCTCGGACTGGACTCACCTGTCACCCTTGGAGCGTCGTTTCTGGCCACTCTTTGGTCGTCTCTCGCTGCCCAGGCATGCCGCTCCATTGGGCCCAGTAACCCGTACCGACTCCAGCCCTTTAGAGGATCTCTTAAAGGTGAACTCAACGGCTTCGCCTTCTCTGAGGCTGCGGAAGCCCTCCATGTGCAGTTTGCTCTATAAACGAGAGAGAGCGGGGATCAGAGAGTTAACAATCTATTGAGCATGATGGATCAATAAGGGAACTATGGGGAACATAACTGGTGATAACTGAGTGCTTCTGAGAACTCATGAAGCCTCCATGTTTTCCCAGGTTGAAGTGACCGGTCAACCAGTAATGTGTTTGTCAAATCAGAGGCTCAAGTTAAAGTAACAGGGAAATAAGCGTAATTGGTTTCTCAAAGAGTCTGGCTCTGTCCAAACGTAACAAAAGCAGCTCTAAAGCACATTATATCTCCTGCATTTAATCTGTACAAACACCAGAAGTGCAAAAACGACAAGTTGTGGTTTTATTGGGGGCTATGTGCAGGACTATTTCTACAGAGAATTATCACCTGAATCTGCAGCTCCCATCAGCTTTACGGAGCTTTATAGAGAGTTTCAGTTCATTGTTTAGCTGTCTGGCTGCAACTTTACTGTTCTGTTTCAGTCTCACGGCTCTCATGGCGTCTTAATCAGCCACAGCAGGCAGCTGTTTTCAGCGAGGAAGCTCTAGTAGCCCACTGTACACTACGTGCTCTGCAGCAAACAGCAGACAGTCCCAGTTAGAGACTAGCTGGTGAACATAGTGGAGCATTTAGCAGCTAAAGAGACAAATATTTCCCCCCAAGTGCTGGTGGAGACCAAACACAGAGCTAAAAGAGAGCTAATATTGGACACAAACATAACTCCAAATGAATGATCACGTTGCTCTGCAACTGCTGGATGTATAAATAAGCAGCTGTTTGCTAACAAGTTCACCATATCAACTTGAAAGGTGATGAAATGTCAGTGTTGTGTTCACCACCGCTGTCCCCAAATTGCCAAAAGTTAACTGTTATTTTGGCAGTTTCTGAAAAAATAAATGTAGTTGTTTAGGGGAGAAAGGTGCTAGATGTCTAAGCTTAAAATCAATTCCATTTTTTGGTCCTTACAAGACAAAGGTGCAGCTCATTTAAAAATTGGCCGCACACTCCTGAGTACATTTTGACTGAATTTACTCCCCTCCTCCCATCGCACGTCTCCAACCAAACCTCCACAGCATTCCCCACCCCCACCCTGCTCCCTCAGCACCACCACCACCACCTACATGCAGCCACAGACTCTCCAAAAAAGAGTCCATCTGGTCAAGTCTCCAGATGACCACTGCTACTACTGGAGGATGCTGGGAAATGACACAGGGGAGGAGGAGTGCATTCCTGGGATAGCTGCCAAATGTATGTATCCTGAGAGGAGTAAATCACCAAACAGTGAGCTACACTATTGATCTTTCACTGAGTAGCTTTACAATTGTCGTGGTAAATAAAAAGAAGGATCTACCACACAGTGAACACGCCAAACACCAGCTGTACTTAAGGTATATGTATATAACTTACTATCCCTTTAAACTCCAATGCTAAGTAAATCTAGTTTTAATGTGAACAGCACATCCTTTGTTGTCTAAGTATTGTCTACTACTATGTTGCTATATTGCTATAGCTTTGAGATTATTTTCCATTTTGACTCCACCTTGGTGAAAAGTAGGATGGTGGCAGAGAAATCTCAAAACGTTAAAGCAGAAGAAAACAGAAGCAAATAGAGAAAACACAATTAAAAGAAGAAAAAAACATTTTCTAGCATACCACCCATCCACCAAACAATAAAAGTATAATAAAAGTCCATCTAGGTTCGGCCTGGCTGCAGCCACAAGTCAACCAGCAATGAGCCTTAATGGTTATTTGTTGCTTCATACACATTAAATCTGCAGCTGGCTGAGCTGGAGGAAACATAGAAAGTAATCCTGCTGACCAGTAAGGAGTATGACCAGTATGACCACAGGATCTGTCGATTGCACTTTACTGGGAACAATAGTCAGACAATTTCACCTTAATGAATGTCCTTTTGTTACTCTTGACCAAAGCACATTATAGTAGGCAAAGCTGAGGTCAGCTCAGAGAACAATTTATATTTATTTCTTTTAAACATCTGCTGTGTTTAAAATCATAGAAGAAATTCTGTTTTTTTGTTTGCATGATCCTGTTTAAATCTGGTTAAAATAAAAAAAAAACCACATAGCTAGAGCACTCCTTCTTGTAGCGGAAAGCTACGGTTTCTGTCTTTCGCGTCATCATGCTGTACACTCGTGATGACAAAACTATCAAGTGCTCCTTTGCTCATAAAAATGAGCATATCTCAAAAACTAAAAAATTTTCATAATTCAAATAACTTATGGAGTGTTAAAAAATATTTTGTTCATGTTTCTAAATTTAGAAATATTTTGGATCAATATGTTTTGTGTGTTTATTTAGTAATATTTCATGAAAAAACAACACCAATTTTTGTATTTTTTCAACGCCGTGGTAGCGACCTGTCAATCACAAGGTAGGCCCACCCTAAAGCATCCCCTGCTTTATGGTCTATCTGACTCTAAATGGGACCAAAATGTACTAAATGAACATCATGCTGTATTGAAGAAGACTTGAAACTAGCGACTGAGACCATAAACTCATGTTTACTATGTTTACTGAGGTAATAAATCAAGTGAGAAGTAGGCTCATTTTCTCATAGACTTCTATACAATCAGACTTCTTTTTTGCAACCAGAGGAGTCGCCCCCTGCTGGCTGTTAGAAAGAATACAACAAGTTTAAGACACTTCAGCGTTGGCTTCACTTTTCAGACCCGGAGTTGCTCACTGGTTCCAATAAGTCTCTGCATACCAGAACCTTCAAACCTGCTGCATTTCAAATGAGCAAGTGTGGAGAATTAGCTAACTGACTGGCCATACATACACAAGACATTGAAAATTGATCACAAACTACCAATCTGCATTAATGTGAGGTTATTTGTTCAAATTTGGCTCCTCTGCACTGCCTCTACTACAATGTCCCATCAGACCAAACCTCTGCACACCAAATAGACATTTCACTGAAGCCTAAAACAAGCATGAGCAGGGCTCTGATCCCCTCTCTCTCTCTCTCTCTCTCTCTCTCTCTCTCTTTCATCAGATGATCTACAGCAGCACAGGGCCGGGTAACCTGAGAACAGGTCTCTCTACCAACAGGCTCCGCACGGGAGGTGGGACTGGGTGGGCTCCCTGATGCTTTAATGACTTTATAACAGGAAGCAGGGCTGGATGGGGAGAGGAATGAGCCTTGTTATCTCTGCTTTAGCCTCTAACCCCTGTTAAATAGAAATGTTGGTGCTCGACACCTTTGAGGTTCCACCACAAAACGTCCATCTGGGAGGTGAGGTGAGTGGGGGGAGTGACAGCACTGACTTTAAAGATGTGTTAATCTTCAGGTAATTTTACACAAAAGCACATCAGGTGTCTTACATTCTTCTTACAAGCTGTTTTGTGGGATAATGCCTGACTTTACTCCAGAGAGAAGTTGATTTCCCTCAACCATTACTCATGTCTATAAACTGAAGCACAGTTTCCTAAAACACAGTCTTCACATTTAAGAAGCTACAACCATGTTTGCCATTTTTGCATTAAAATAGTTGCTGATTAATTTTCTGTTGATTAACTTAACAATTAATCAAGTCATTACAGATTTACATACAAGGTATAATATATAAATAAATGCCCTTGCAAAACCTGTTGTTTCTCATAAATAAACTGGGTTTTGCACATGCTGAATATGTGATAGCTTTTACTTTGGAGGAGAAAGGTTTTGTTCTAATTTTGAACAAGCTCTTACATTGAACGGAGGCCTATTGCTGCCACGCCTGAAAAAGATAAACAGATCATTATCACTTATACTTGTAATGTGAAAAGTTTCTTACAAAAAGATGTTTTCACGTTATTCCGACATACAAACAAGGCGATGCTGCACCCCGACACAAAACAATCAGGGTTTATTTAGCAACAATGACCCCTTTGCTGTACATTATCCTACTTATTACACATTGAATTACTTAAGAAGTCAATAAGTTCACACAAAAATGGTCAGCCAGAGTCTGACATCAACGGTCCGACATAAAGAAACAACAGGTCAGGATTTCTGTCCATTTGTGATGTCACAAATATACAATATTTAGACCATTACACGGTTTTAAACGTAAACATTCTAAATGTGTCCGAGTTTATTTCCTGTTGCAGTGTATGTAAATAACATCAGCTGACAGGAAGTAAACATAGAGCCAAACTGTTGCCTAGCAACGCAAATCTGTTGCAATTCCATTGAAATGCACTAAAACTGAGCTTTTCAGACAGAGGGTGAATACAGGTGTATTCAGGTAGACAATATGAGGAAAATAAAGGTTTTTTTGAACATTACAGCATGTAAACATGTTCTAGTAGAAACATAAAATACAAGTATGAACCTGAAAATGAGCATGATATGGGACCTTTAACATGGACACCAATTAAAAGCTTTTCTGATTATTCTCTGGAGAATCGGAAAAATACATCAGGAAGGTGTGTTATAACCAATATGTGACAAGCAGCAGGTATAGCGTCTCACCTGGTGGACGAACACGTCCAGCGGCTCCTCCAGAGTAGCTCCGTCCCTGTTGCTCATGGACAGGAAGCCGAAGCCCATCCGCATGTTGAACCACTTGCAGACGCCGCTGCCCTGGGACAGACCTTCCTCCTCCTCCTCTTCCTCACTCTGCACACCGCCTGCTGCTGCTGCTGCTGATCATCACACAGAAACACACAAACACAGTGGAGATGATGGTCACAATGAAGAGACTGATGAAGGGCTGGTTGTCTCTGGTTAAAACGGCAGCAAAGTGAAGCGCAGAAGGGCCGCGTGCGTCTGACGTTTTGCGTAATGACCCGGAAAAAAAACAATAAAGTAACAGCCCGGGCTGTAATGATATATACTGTTATATATGTACTGTATATAAAAAATGTTCTCAGATGATTACTGTGGAAAATACGTTATAGTAGGGCTGCAGCTAATGTTCATAATCAGTTAATCTGCATATATTTACCCGATTATCAATTATTAAATATGATATGATTCTAAATATGATGAACTGCGGCTTATTAACCCAGCATTGACATAATTAATAAGTAAGAAAGTAAATTAATGACAATAAAATAAAATCAGCCCGTATCCACACAAAAAATCCATAATAAATTCTGTATTTTGCTCACTAATACACTTATGATCTAATACGGTATGAATCACAGGCATTTTGAATATATATAAATGTGTGTGATCTAATATATTTGTATAGATTATAAATATTCAGAGTGAGAATCGCCTTATTCGCCAAATGTACAATGTACAAAGAATTAAGTAAAAGAGGTTAAGTTAAAAAGTTAAAGACAGATAAATACAATAATTATATACACTTAAGAATGATAAAATGCTACATTCTCATCAGTTTTTACAATAACAGAGTAAATTAAGTACATTTCTTAATATATTTTTAAATAGCCCACGTACGTGCATGTCCTAGCAGGCCTTCAAAATAAAATGTATCTTCCCTCTCTTCTGACAACATTAAAATGCATAAAAAGCCAAATCTTTATGGAAGCGAATCCTTAAATCCTGTTTGTGTTTCTCCAAAGCTTCTCAGATGAAGAGAGATTTCTTAACAACAATAAAAGTTGTATCTCTCAGTAAATGTTTGTTGGTGGCTTTAAAGTGCACCTCCACTCTGCCTCCACATCAAAACAAGCAGACACCAAGTCATGGCAGCACTTCTGCAGAGATGTTTCTGAATAGACAAGCACCCAGCAGCCCCTCAGAGAGGACAGAAGAAGACAATACCAGAGGAAGAAGAAAAAGCCAGCTCTCCCTTCAGCCTCTTTTCTATTCAACTTCTTTCAGAGCATCTGCAAAAGAATCTCTTCATACCTTCTGCCATGATAGTGGGAGTTTTTTCTCAGCCTCCTGCAGAAAACAGCTCTAAAGATCAGATGAGGTGAGTGAAATGCATGCTGGACATCCGTGTTGATGATAATCCTCCAGGAGATGGACTGCCTTCTCCCTGCTTCCTGCTCTCTTCTGCCACAATATGCAGAGAGCCCCTTGACCCTCCTACCTCTAGTAACCCCCACTGACCACACACACATACACACACGTACAGGCACGCACACACACACAACCACCTTTTCGGTCAAGTCCACGTGATTTCCAGTTGCAGATAAATCACACATGTCCAATAAGATATAGGGAGCCAAAACAATTGACAAAATGACCAATCGGGGCTTTGGACGATGAATTAAGGGCCTAGAAGGAGATCAGCCCGCCCACCGACACCCTCCACCGCACACAAACACGCACACACAAGCACACGCACACGCGCACAATAATAAACCCCATCTGCAAAGCGTTTTGCAGCTACTGTTCAGATTAAAGATGGTGTTTCTCCTCAATTTTCATAATCCAAATTTGCATCTCTCTCTGGGAGCTATTCACAAATGATGTGTTAATATAAGCACAGAAATTCTAATTATATGAACAAAAAGAAAATAAGTTAAGTTGTTCAAAAGCACAATGAGATATAAGAGATTTTAGGGTAGAAGGGTATAGCCCTTCTAATACCTGCCTGTGAGCCACACAAAATGTTGGACTTCATAAATGTAATTGTAAAAAGTAAGAAATAATAATGGGGGTTTTTGATGGTGTTGCATTTTTGAGAGATAAAAATGAGTCAGAGAAACCAACAATACTGAGGCACACAGAATAAGTTCTATAAGTATAACTAATGCCAGTAGCAGGACAAGCAAAGTCTCAATACTGTGAAACCGAATCTCTTAATTTCTTACTTCAGTATTCCATTAATTTAATAATGATAACCTATAAGGTTACGAAGTTATAAATTGTACTGTACATCAATTTTAATAATAATAGGCTACTAATAGGCTACTGTGTAAGATATAAATGAATGGATAAATTAATGGAGTGTAATATGTTTAGTTAAAGGGCTTTTTAAAACTGACCGAATAACATGAAAGCCATCAGGGATGACTTTTGTGCTATTTGGTACATTTTAAGGTGGTTTTACAGGTTGAAAACCTCTCAAACCATGCAAATAATCCATTAAACACCCCTTAATAATCTTTATGTGAAATGTATGTGGTTTTTGAAGGGTGGTAAGTTTATTATTCTTATTTTTTAAGGGTTTTTAGCCCTTAAAAAATAATGAGGAAAGTCCATTAAAAGCCCAATTAAAACCCATTAATATACCATCCTCCATTAAATTATTAATTATTTTCCTCCAAATCTGGAACTGGAATTAAATACCTCAGTACTGAATAGGGATTACTTAAAATATAATTCATTCACTCATTCATTATTTCATTCATTCATTCATTGAATGTATGTTAAACTGATAATATATAATAAGAAAAATATATTTATTGTCATGTATCAATTAAAGTCTGCTAATCTTGGTATTTAAGGGCTTTTGGAATTAATTTTTACAGTTTTAGTTTGAGAACCCCTTTTATTGCCCTAATAACACCTTAAATTGATAATTAATGAATCTGTGAAATATTTGAAATGCGTGTTTAAATTAAGGAGTCATGTACCACTTCAAATGTACTTTAAATTAAGGAGTTTTACACCTTTACAAATTAACAGACAAATGAGTCACAGCATGAGAGTAATAAAGTATATCAGACATACCTCAGAGGAGACACTGGTCCTCAATGGTCTCCAGGTGAGCGGCATGTGGACATTATGATGCATTTATATTGTCCAACAGGTGACATTTAGACACCAGGTGGTGGTGATCTGCCTCTTCCTGATCCTTTCAGGGTGAATTTGTTGCAGATGAAATGAAGCTTCCTGCTTTCATTGTCTCTGCTGAGGTGATTCACCTCCACCTGTTACAGTCTGTGAGAAGACATACGGTGGCCCGGTGGAGTCATTCATCCACACTCATTAATTAGTAATCGGTCGCTTTCAAGCTGCTGTAGCAGCACCACAAACCTGCTCTCATCACCGCTGAGTCATGGAACTTCCTGTAATGACACGCGCACACACACACACACACACACACACACACACACCAGGCATTACATATGTGCAGACATAATGAGCTTAAGCCAGCAGTTTTTCTGACTTCCTGTGAACAAGTGCAGATTAAAGGGATAATTTGGGTGTTTTGAAGTGGGGTTACTTGTCCTTAGTCAGTGTATTACCTACAGTAGATGACGGTCGGCGCGCCCCCAGTTTGGAGAAACAGACAGGAGCACCGGCACCGGAGCAAAGCAATACAGTGTTGTGGACAGGGACAGTGGAAAAACACATTTTAGCCGCCTAAAAGAAAGGCTCACCTAAAATAAATTGATATCCGTTTAAGTGTACGCTATATTTAGAATATTTTCCGACGGCGAGTGAAATGTATCAATACTGTTTTTATCATGTGAGCCTGCTGGCTTTGGAGAGAGCATAGATTTGTTTCACTTTTTAGTTCAGTTCCCCGTCAGATAGGAGAAGAAAAGGGCTGTCTAACAGCAAGACAAAGTGGTGAAAACATTCTAAATATAGCATACACTTGAATGGATATCAATGTTTTTGGGGCGAGCCTCCCTTTTAGGTACCTAAAATACATTTTGCTGTCATCCCCGTCCACAGCAGTTCATTGCTTTGCTCCGGTGTCGGTGCTCCTGTCTGTTCCTCCAAACTGGGGGCATGCAGACTGTCATCTACTGTAGGTAATACACCGACTATGGATAAGTACCTCATACAACCCCACTTCAAAACACCTGAACTATCCCTTAAATGTCTCTACGCATTGTGTGTGTGTGTGTGTGTGTGTGTGTGTGTGTGTGTGTGTGTGTGTGTGTGTGTGTGTGTGTGTGTGTGTGTGTGTGTGTGTGTGTGTGTGTGTGAGGTGTTGCCTGATGAAAAACAAATGACTCCATTCATGCGTTGGTCTAATAGTCCAGCCAGAAGCCATCTGAAAGTCACCATGGAGATGGAAAGGCCCACCGGCTGCTGCAAAACAAAACAGGCCATCCTAAGGTGACCAGGGTCACCCAGAGGGGCTTGTGGGAACAAAGCCTTGGCACGTGCTTCTTCAACACACACACACACACACACACACACACACACACACACACAGGCCGTTATGTCACTGAGATTGAAAAGTTGCTTCTGCATAAAAGACAGAGAGAGTAAGTTCATATTAAAGTATTATTCAGAATCTACAGTATTTATGTTGTGAATGTAATGGAGTACGGTTTAAAACACTCTTCAGTGACTGTCTCTGGACCCTTGTGTGTTGCAGAGGGGGGAAAATAAGCAGCGGCCCCACGGGAAGCCTGTCAGCTCACCTCTCACCCCTTCCTCCAGAGGGCAATCAATCAATAAACCTGATCAATAACAAATCCATAACGTGCTGCCATGTTGTGACAGATATCCCTCCCACAACAAACCCCTAGGTAGGAACGGCTGCTGGCCGCCTCGGGGCCAAACAGCCAACAATGACAAGCCTTCTTTAGCAAAGGGACCTGTCCGTTAAAGGAACATGACAAGATTTTTTAAGGATCGTGAAAACAGATTCATTTTCACCAGATGTCAATATGGTGGACATTGTGCATTTTTAAAGCTACACTGTGTGTGATTTTGATGTGTTTGAAGCATTTTTCAAATGACCCTGATGGCATAAAATTAAACAATTATGATGAAAATTGGTGCTTGGTGTAATTAACATGTTCTCATCCCAACTCGTCACATACCGTCGCTTTGTCACGCCTCTTGGCGTTACTTTATTTTTGGCAACAAAACCACTATAGTTTGGGGTTTTAGGTGTAGGAAGGAACTTAAAACTACCACGTGTGTACAGTGAAAATGAGACTGAACGTTGTTAACATGGGACACAAACGTGATGCCCTGGACACGAACAGCGGTCTTCTGGATGAAGGCCCTGTGTTTGTTGGATCCAGCTCCCCTCTCTCCAGCCCAGTGTGTGTCTTTTTGCTCTTTACAAACACCTGGTGCATTTCATACTGGCGCTGAAGGCTGCCATGTGCAGCAGCTCCAACGGCTGTGAAAAAGCCATAACGCCCTGAGAATGACAATGGGCACAATTATTACCTTTCAATATAATGTGCAATAATACTTTTTCTATTTTAGTTTACTTATTTTACAAAATTTATCTCACTTTTATTGTTATTTCATTAGGCAATGGTGTTGAAAATGTACATTATACAAATGAATACAAAGCAAACAACAATAAGAACAGAGGAAAACAATGAACATTTTTGTGCCTATTAGTGGTAAAAGAGTTGCAACGCAACAGAAGATAAACTTAATCAAACGCCAGCGAAGAGAAGAGAGTCTTTAGCAGCGACTTAAACGAGGGTCGGTCACCTCTGTTTTTGAGTCTAGCTCTGGGTACATCCAGGAAGCATCTGATTGGTCGACCTCAGTGATCTAACTGGAGCATGAAGATACAATAGTTTTCTCAGTTAAGCTGGTGCCAGCCCATTTAAAAATGTTAAAAACAAGCAATAACGTCTTATTATCACACGAGCAGCTGCTTCTTATACACTTCCTATTTTTACTTGTTGTTTTTGTTGTAATTTACTTTTCTATCTTAGTTTTCTTATTTTACTAAATTTATCTGACTCGTATTGCTATTCTATTGGGCACTGGTGTTAATATTACTTCTTATACACTTTAAGTTTATTACTGTTATTACTGTATCTCATCTCATCTTCAATCTCTTATCCGGGGTCGGGTCGCGGGGGCAACAGCTCCAGCAGGGGACCCCAAACTTCTCTTTCCCAGGCCACATTAACCAGCTCTGACTGGGGGATCCAGAGGCGTTCCCAGGCCAGTGTGGAGATATAATCTCTCCACCTAGTCCTGGGTCTGCCCTGTGGCCTCCTCCCAGCTGGTCGTGCCTGGAACACCTCCCAGGGGGCATCCTTACTAGATGCCCGAACCACCTCAGCTGGCTCCTTTCAATGCAAAGGAGTAGTGGCTCTACTCTGAGTCCCTCATGACCGAGCTTCTCACCCTATCTCTAAGGGAGACGCCAGCCACCCTCCTGAGAAAACCCATTTTGGACGATTTCAGCGATCTAGTTCTTTCGGTCATGACCCAGCCCTCATGACCATAGGTGAGAGTAGGAACAAAGATTTTCCGGTAGATCGAGAGCTTTGCCTTCCGGCTCAGCTCTCTTTTCGTCACAACGGTGCAGTAAAGCAAATGCAATACCGCCCCCCGCTGCTCCGATTCTCCGGCCAATCTCACGTTCCATTGTCCCCTCACTCACGAACAAGACCCTCAGGTACTTGAACTCCTTCACTTGGACTCAGATTTAGAGGTGCTGATCCTCATCCCAGCCGCTTCACACTCGGCTGCGAACCGATCCAGTGAGTGCTGGAGGTCACAGACCGATGATGCCAACAGGACCACATCATCTGCAAAAAGCAGCAATCTTATCTTATCTTATCTTATCGCTGTCTACCATAGGGGCCCTTCTGACACTACCAGCAGATGGTGCCAATATAAAAACAACTGCTCTAATCCAACACATAAAGTGATTTAAAAGGATACAGCTAATTATTGACAACAAATTCCACAAAATGACCAAAAACAAGACTGGGTTAGTACATCTCTCAATACTTTCTGAAATCCGTATCCTATCTTAGATTTTTATCAAATGTCACTCAAACCGGAGGAATTTGTGCATTTGTATGGGACTATTTTCAACGGCGGATTAATCCACATTTGGTGCTCTAGTGAGTATTTTGTGGCAGCAGGATGGTTTATGTGGGATTGAGTTAAAATAAACTATGAATGAACATGTCAGCCAGTGCAACAATGTGACTCATTGATGTGTTTTTAATAGCTTTTGGACAATAATGGAGCTCTATGTCACAAGTCATTGATGGTTTTGGTCTTTTTGTGAGGTTTTTATGGCAATAAGAAAAATGTAGAATGTCTCCAGCCTCCAGCAGGAAGTTCCAAAGAGGGTGAATATTATTTTCTAAACTATTTATAGTTATTGTGTGGAAAAAATAAAATGTCTAATGCAAATGATATAGTTAATCAAAGTGTATGGTGACATGGCCGAGCATATAAATGATGTGAATGAAAATTTGATGTTGGAATTATGAGCTCAGATTGCTGCCGCCTAATTAGCACAGATACATTTAACTACAGGTGTATAGAAAGTGTTGAAAGGAGGAAAACAACAGACATTGCTCCCTCCCTGGACAGTATAACCTCATCAGTAGCCTCCGTCACACAAAGGGTGGAGCATTGGATGCAACAAAAGGGCTGTTTCAGCACAAGGGACAGCTCCACGAACAAAACAAAGGCTTCCTTTTAGGACATTCCTGCAACGATAAACTATTTACAGTAAAAATCATTCCCATTTTAGGATGATACTGTTGTTGATAAACGCCCGGGGTCATTGAAATTCCTTTGAAAGATTTGGCATGAAGCTGATTATTGATCCATGTCCAATTAGCCATGCAAATCTATAGGATACATTGGAATCGTCCACTGTCATCACATCAATCAGTTAACTCTTCTCGTAAAAATAAATAATAAATAAATATATAAATAATCCCTTAACATCATAGTAATAAATACAGTTATATTACCAGATGTGATTTGGGTGCACTTGTCTTCACTCACTCCTTAATCTGTCAAGATATCAAAATATGTTTTTTCTGGCCTGACTGCAGCTAAGGAAATGTTTATTGTAAAATGGAAACAGTATTATACAGTATTTGTTTTAGAAATGTTGATTGTGTCATAAATAATTCAACTTAGTTATATCATATTTTGAATCAACCTAAAGGATAGACTTTTTATATATACATAATTGACAACTTCAATGTCCTACAGTATATGAATTGCAAAGCAGCAACCGTGATGGATGGGACTGTGTTTTGTGTCTTGTTCTGTCTTTTTTTCCCTTCTTTTTTTGTCCTAGTTTTTGCATTTTTAAACATATGCTTGTGACAAAACTATTTAAAAAGTTGCTCACAAAATAAATGATCTTTGGTTGTCACTAAATCAAACTTGAAATTGATCCATTTATAAAATTTCTTAATGCAAAAACATCCACGTCCAAACAAAATGGGGTCTCCTGTGTAATTTATTCTATTCTAAATCTAGAGGCACCATCTATGGGCGAGATGTGGACATGCAGTCCATCCAGGGACAATAATCTACTCTCAAAATCTGTTGGAAGATAATGGCCCGCCTCAGTGGACGGGGACTAATAGCTACACCCACAAGCATGAAGATAATAAATGCACTATTTTATCTTCCCCACTAGATGTCACCTCAAGCATGTGTTCTCTGAGACCACCCAAGACCACAATGATACCATACTGGTTCATACATAAACCTAAGAAATATGCATACATCATTTACAAACAGCACATTCAGAAAAAAAGTTATTATTAATTTCTTTATGATATTAATGGACAGTAAGAATAAAAGCTCTGATGTTTGCTTTTTGTTTCACTGCCCTGTCTACGAGGACATAAGGGACGTACTTCTTAGTAAAATGACCTCCATTTATGTTGATTTCTTTTGGCTGGATGACTTTGAAAAACTTGAGTTGTGCTTCAGGAAGGAAACCTTTGTTTCAGACCGAGCAGTAAAATAACCTGTAATTGAATGAAATGTTTGATCGCTGCAACTGTATTTACAGGTGTCTTGTAAACCCATGAAGGTTGGGTATTTCGTGTGCATGACTTGAAAAGAAATCAATCAATCAATGTATTTCACTAAAATTCACAGGAGCATCTGTGAGACAAAAGGTATTACATTTTCAACCAAAAAACAACAAGCCTGTATGAGGAGTGATTAGTGCCACAGTGAAAGGATAAGATTAAAAGAAAAGCTGCATTAACAACAAAGTCACAGGCTTTTACTCACTGAGGCGTTGTAGCATCATGTCGTATTAAGTGTCTCTTGATGTCCTAGGAGCATTTTAAAATGTTCCGCTGTGAAATCATGATTTGAAAATCAAAACACTGCTCTGTGTCTCCAGAGATAAAACCTGTGATGAAATATTTAAACATAACTTCTCGTAAGAGACCACGACTTAGATTTGCAAAGTTGCAATGACCATTAGATCAGGGAGGGATGGCGACTAAATTAAACTATACCAGCTAGCTTCTTATGTTTGGTATCTGGTCGATTCATCAGGTTCTGCCTGGTTAGATATTGAAGCATGCCTAAAAGACAAGGTTACGCTACCAATTAGTTTGATATGAATTAAGTGGAAGTGGACCAATTAAACACACTGTAACAGTCTTTACCTATGATTAGTGTAAAGTAACAAAAATCCACTCCCGCCCACTGTCAACACTTCCATCATTTATTGAATAGCTATATTTCAGTTGTTTCAGTTGCTGCACTACCTATAACTATTTCCAGGTATTACTTCTTAGTTCTTTCCAGGAAGCTTCTTTAAAAAATCATGAGAAATCATGAGGAAATTAGAGACCAATAAAACGTTTTCCCAGAATACCATTTCTGTAGGCCACACAGACATGCTTCTTTATATGTAAGTAGCATTTAAGGGTAACTTCAGTATTTTTCAACCTGACCTCACAGGCTGCAATTTGGTGCTTTACATCCACATAAAGTGCTTGTTTTTGCCACGACAGGCTCTGATTGTTATTATAGGTGTCTGACATTATAGAAAGAGTCTCTCTCAAGGAGAAGTCTCGTTCTGAAGTCTGGCAAGGTGAAGTGTTTCCGGAAGACAACGGTGGAATAGTGGAATACATCCATGGTGGCAGCTGCTCACATGCTGCAATGTGGTACCATTGGGGCAAGCTGGCACCGTCATCCACTAAAAGTGCTTGTTTTAGCCGTGTCAAAAATCAGTGTCATGGCTGAATATTTAGATGATTTCCACAATGTGGATGAGGTCTTTGAATTCGATGGCTGCTCATATTTATTTGAGCAAGAGTATAGGGATATTCAGATTTCACAACCAAACTTCTCCTTGAGCGGGACTTGGACACAACAATAAACAGACCAGATCAAGTGAAAGGTAAAAAAACATTGTATTTCTTTGTAGGGTTCTTTCCATAAGGTTGTCAGACACTTATAATATCAATCTGAGCCTGTCAGTGGCAAAAACAAGCACTTTTAGTGGACATAACATTACATCGACGCTGCTCACTTGTCCTTGCAGCTCGTTTCGTGGCTGCTGGTTACAGAATTATCCCTCAAAGCAGGACCAATTTAAAAAAAAAATGTCCCCATTAGTCAGTTAGACATTAAAACATGTGAAAATAGGGTCCAGGCTGAAAAATACAGAAGTCACCCTTTAAGAGATGAACCCAACAGCTCCCCCATCCTGCTGCTCTTGTGGCATTAATCGCCCCTCATACATGTCTCTTTCCGGTTGGGGGTTAATCCCTCCTCCCTCCTCCCTCCTGCTCGCACCACAGAAACAAATGTTTCATTCTCTCGTTGAGCATCAACACTCAGTAAAAAACAGCGTTTCTCTCTAATGCAGCAGAACAGAGAGAAGCTAGATGATGTGATGTAATAATAAAGATGATGGGATGACAGGAAGAGAAGCAGGAGCAGCCATTGGACGGAACACACAGGTAACAACCAGACTCTCTTTATTATTAGAGCTTTACAGGAGCTGTGACCAGACTGTTGTCTGCAGACAGACACATGAGGGAACTGTTGACTGATGAAATCGATTTTTTGACTTTTCTCTGGAAGAGGAGAGGATGGAGGAAATTAAACGAGCTGATCGCGGCTGTGCGAGGAGGCGGTTTATTACTGAAGCGTTCTAGTGCCAGCAGGATGCCTTCAGGTCGTGATGGTGATGGTGGTGATGGAAGTGAAATGCTTCGCGTTTAACAGGCCGGGTCCTGCAGCAGTAACCGTCTTTATTTCACCTGCTCGACGCTGAAACCCAATGACTGCATAGATGCTCTGCAGCTGGCATTGAGAGGACCCGTGTTACTGTCTGTGTGTCTGCAGCAGCAGCATCAGCACCGCGGACAGCGACACCATGACGCGGCTCCGCAGGAAGGCTCTGGTGGCACTCTTCCTCTTCACACTCTTCATCTTCGGAGCCATGATGGGGCTCCGGACGCTGAAGCCCAGCGACGGCTTCTCGGACCTGGCACCCGGCATGGACTTCATCGGGGAGAGATCCGCCGACAGGAGGCGGCTGGACGTGAAGGACGCGGTGGTGGTGTCACCGGGCCAGTTCCACATGGGCAGCAGCAGCGACACCAAGGTGGTTTTCACCAGATCCGACCGAGACTACAGCATCTTCTACGACGTGCACATCTTCTACTACCTGTGGTACGGCTCTCCCAGCATGGACAACAAGTACATCCACTGGGATCACGTGCTGGTGCCGCATTGGGACCCCAAGATCGCAGCCAGTCATGCCCAAGGAAGGCACACACCTCCGGATGATGTTGCCTCCAGTTTCTACCCGGAGCTGGGACCCTACAGCTCCAGAGACCCCACGGTGCTGGAGGCACACATGGCCCAGATAGAGGCGGCTGCAGCAGGTACTTCTTTGCAACCCTACCCTGGCTCAACAGGTTTACACATCCAAAAATAGTCTAAAGAAAGTTAAGGCCATAGCTTTTATTGCTGATCTGTTTATTAGATAGACACCCAAGGTCCTCAAACAAAAGCAGAACCAGAAAATATTCATCTTAAAGGTCCCATATTGTAAAAAGTGAGATTTTCATGTCTTTTATATTATAAAGCAGGTTTAAGTGCTATATAAATCCTGTTAAACTATCAAAACGCTCAACATGCGGAGAAATACACACAGCCGGTATTCAGAAATTGTGCATTTGAAACAAGCCGTCAGGATTTCTGTCCATTTGTGATGTCACAAATATACAATATTTAGACAGTTACACGGTTTTAAACATAAACATTCTAAATGTGTCCCGGTTTATATCCGGTTGCAGTGTATGTAAACAATATCAGCTGACAGGAAGTAAACATGGGCCCCAAACTGTTGCCTAACAACGCAATTCCGTTGCAATTCCGTTGCAATTCCGTTGAAATGCACTAAAACGGAGCGTTTCAGGCAGAGGGTAAATACAGGTAAATTCAGGCAGACAGTATGAGGAAAAAGAAGTTTTTTTTCTTACATTACAGCATGTAAACATGTTCTAGTAGAAACACAAAATACAAGTATGAACCTGAAAATGAGCACGATAGGGGACCTTTAAAGGAGCAGTGTGCATTTAGGGGGATCTATTGGCAGAAATATAATATTAATACGTATGTTTTCGTTTGTGTATAATCACCTGAAAATAAGAATCGTTGTATTGTCGTTAGCTTAGAATGAGCCATTTATACCTACATAGGGAGTGGATCCTCTTCACAAAGCCGGCCCGCCATGTTTCTACAGTAGCCCAGAACGGACAAAACAAACAGATAGGACCGTTCACGTTTTTGCGTTGGCCACCGTAGTTCTCCGACACGTTTCAGTTGGTTGCAATCTGCAACCTCACCGCTATATGCCGCCAAATTCTACACTGCACCTTTAAATTTTAAAGGTGTACATTGATAGAATAATAATAATTAAAAAAAATAGTGAGTTTGTAAATATTAATGAGGAACACTGACTGACACTCATAATTTTACTTTTTAAAGGTACTGTGTGTAGGGTTTGGCGGCATCTAGTGGTGTGGTTGCAGATTGCAACCAACTGAATACCCAACGCATTCTCATCCCAACTCATCACATACCTTTTTACACTGAACGTTGCCAGTGAACACGAGACACGGACGAATAGCTGATTGTAACGTGACACCTTGTGTTTGTTGGAGCCATCCACCTCCTCTCCCACCCGCCCGGTGTGTCTCTTTCGCTCTTTAAACTACATCACTACACTCCCGACGCACTTTCTCGGAGTATTTACTGTTGCTTCGGATGGGTTTACATTACAGTTAATGGAACGCCTGGCCGTGACAAAGCCTCTGTGACAAAGCTTCCCTATGTAAATATAAACAGCTCATTCTAAGCTAGCGAAAACACAACAATTCTTAGTTTCAGGAGATTATACAACAGCAACTAATGAAAACATAGTTATTATATTGCATTTCTGCTAATAGATCCCCCAAAATGCTACTGTTCCTTTAACGCCACATCCAAGAAGTTGACATTTCCTGCATGTGCCTCAATCCCCCAACAAAACAACTGCTTTAACCTCCAACATCATTCCATACATTCGTCATACCTGACTGCACTCATATCAGCCTTCCTCCCCCTGCTGTGATGTTGTAGGGGTGCTGGTGTTGTCCTGGTATCCTCCCGGGGTGGCAGACGACCACGGGGAGCCCACAGAGGACCTGGTTCCTGCTGTCATGGACGCTGCCCACAGGCACAGCATCAAGGTAACTGGTGAGACAACCGGTATGTTTTTTCCTTTCTGATGATTTACTGAATGAATGACTTGCCAGTGACAGTTAAATGTTAAAGCCGAGAACAACATCTTGTTTTTTTTAAATTGTGTGTGACGAGTTAGTTCTTTGTGCATACAAGATTTAAAACATGTTATTTTTGAGGACATTGAGTTGACATCTGAAACCCCTGTTTCATTACTGTCTGCAAACCATGTCTGTTTTGTGGAGCAGTTTATACTCCAGCAGAGCCAGGTTATGTAAAAGTGGAAGGTGCAACACAGATAGGCTATGACCCTGTTTTGGAGTCTCCTGCTCTTTGTGTTTCTGTATTGTGTTTGTTTCTCTTGCTGGTGTGACGGTTCCTTAAAGGGTAACTTCTGTATTTTTCAACCTGGACCTTGTTTTCCCATGTTTTTGTTGTCGAAGAAACAACTATTTCTGAGGGCAAGTGAGCAGCGTCAATGTAACGTTATGTCCACTAATAGTGCTTGTTTTTGACACTGACAGGCTCAGATTGTTATTATAAGTGTCTGACAACATTATGGAAAGGACTCCACAGAGAAATAAAACCTTTTTCTTACCTTTCGCTTGATGCGGTCTGTTTGTTATTGTGTCCAAGTCTCGTTCAAGGAGAAGTCTCGTTGTGAAATCTGAATATACCGTATACTCTGACTCAAATAAATACGGGCGAGTAACAAATTCAAAGACCTCATCCACATTGTCAAAATCTAAATATTCAGCCATGACACTAAAAATCTTTTAGATAACACTAAGCTACGCTTTCTGTACTCCAACACAACAAACTCTGCCACCATGGATGTATTCCACTATTCCACCGTTGTCTTCCAGCAACACGTCACCTCGCCAGATTTCAGAATGAAACTCCCTGAGTGAGACTCTTTTTCCCTAATGTGACACGCATAATAACAATATGAGCCTGTCATGGCAAAAACAAGCACTTTTAGTGGACGTAAATGACGGTGCCAGCTTGCCCCAATAGCAACACATTGCAGCATGTGAGCAGCTGCCATCTTCAGCGCTCTTCCTCTGTCTGGCCGTCGGACAGTCAGATGAATTTCTGACATGTTAGAAATTTGGGTCGGCTGCCCACAGGCTCTCGCACATTTGAAGCAGAGCCACGAGTTGATTCGCCAATGTCAGTGCCTTTATTCTATAGTAATCAGAGTGTAGCTATCAAGATAGCAATGTAAAATAGATACAGTAAAATGTAGCTAGCTTAACTCCAATTCTCTCTGCCAAATGGACAAGCCATACTGTCCACGCCTTCCTCGCTACCTGCGAGTCCATATACGCTGGCGCCTCTTTTTTAGACATTTCAGCAGACAGGATGGCACAGATGATCAAGGCAGCACGTTTCTGCATTGTTAGCATTGTGACCAGTACTGACCTCTGCTATCAAACAATCTTTACCTGCCTCGGATCTTTTAAACCAATCTTTATTGACAACTGTCAACAGCCAGAACAGTCTTCTTACACATACAGTGTGAGCGCTCAGGTCATGGCTGATGATCAAACCATACAGCGTGAGCATATAAATCGCGAGCTTTGGTTTTACATCGCAAACAATCTACTCGTACAGTAGGAGAAGGAAGTACACAACAATATTTCTAAAATTGGATAGTGTATGCTTAGTCAGTTGGTAACCAAAACATAGGAAAACAGGGTTGAAAAATACAGAAGTTACCCTTTAAAACTGCATTTTTTTCCCCACTTGAGAAAAAGTGTGTCATGCCCTTTATTCAAAATGCAGCATGTCTTGCAGCTGCATTGCATTCTGGTCCACTGAGATCTCCTGACAGTGAAGAAACTGCTATCTACCCAGCGGGTCCCAGCGGCATCTTCAATTTTGATGCTCTGACCTCAAAACCTGACATTTATAGTAATAATATGGAGGTTGCAGAGAGATGAAAATGTTCCAATAGCTGTTTTTAAAGCTAGAAGTGCTGTCGGGTAGATTGTCTGTTTCGATGCACCACTCCATCGAACAAAGTCACATCTACTTTAGCACTCAGACCAGATATCATAAAGCCGTAATGTGCTGAAGGTGCTTGAGACAGCAGGGGCAAAACAAGCTGAGCTCAGACTGTAGATTCAGCATTAAGAGGGACAGAAGAGCTTTCCCTCCGTCTACTTTCATGCTCCTTATATGGAAGTCTTAGACGGAGAACTGGGTCTCTCTGTGTGTCTCAGTCAGACTTACACAACAGTGTGTATCTCACAGCTGACCTGAGGGCTAATGCTCCAGTGTTTCAGTGCACCAGAGCTGCCGCTGACAGAAATACAGGCTGAAGTCTGTGTTTATGAGCAGTCATGTGTGGGTATGTGGGTATGTGTGTGTGTGTGTGTGTGTGTGTGTGTGTGTGCGTTTTCTCTGCCAGTGTCATATATGTGTGCTTTGCATGTCATTTGTTTTAGTGCTTTTGACAAAAGAGGAGTTTCTCTGTTAATATTCAAATGAAAATTGAGGTGTGAGGAGAGTTAGGGATGCACCGATTTATCGATCAAACATTAGTATTGGATTATTTTCGCCTCGTTGGCTGCAAACAGCCTATTGGCAAATAAGATGACATTCACCGATGGCAGTGGCCGATGTTTATGTGTTGCATTCATTTTGTGCCGGCTAAATGTTGTGTTGTTAGCTGCTGATTTAAGTAAGGGATAATGTACAGCGAGCCGGCCATTGTTGTGAAATAAACCCCAACACTTGCATCGCTCTAAATGTGGTTTATTTCACAACAATGACCCGCTAGCTGTACATTATCCTGCTTATTACACGGCTACTTACCTGAGAAATCAGTAATTTGACACAAAAACGGTCCGCCAGAGTCCAACATCAGAACTGCGGCCATAGCAACGGTCTGTTATACATAGCAACGGTCTGTTATACATACCAACAGTCTGTTATACAAAGCAACGGTCTGTTATACATAGCAACGGTCTGTTATACAAAGCAACGGTCTGTTATACATAGCAGCTGTCTGTTATACATAGCAACGGACAATGGTGTGTTATACAAAGCAACGGTCTCTTATACTTAGCAACAATCTGTTATATATAGCAACAGTCTGTTATACATACCAACAGTCTGTTATACAAAGCAACGGTCTGTTACACATAGCAATGGTCTGTTATACAAAGCAACGGTCTGTTATACATAGCAGCTGTCTGTTATACAAAGCAACGGTCTGTTATACATAGCAGCTATCTGTTATACATAGCAACGGTTCGTTATACAAAGCAACGATCCGTTATACAAAGCAACGGTCGGTTATACATAGCAACAGTCTGGTATACATAGCAATGGTCTGTTATACATAGCAACGGTCTGTTATACATAGCAACAGTGTGCTATACATAGTAACGGTCTGTTACACAAAGAAACAGTCTGTTATACATAGCAACGGTGTGGTATACATAGCAACGGTCTGTTACACACAGCAACGGTCTGTTATACATAGCAACGGTCTGTTACACACAGCAACGGTCTGTTATACATAGCAATGGTCTGTTATACATAGCAACAGTCGCAACGGTCTGTTATAAAGAAATAACAAATTGTAAAATGCTGTGATTGACCGATCAGAATCAAGTATTCAACAAATGTAATAATTACATTTAATTTAAGTTTCACAAAATGTTTTTGTTGGGTGGCTGTAGGTAATAAATTCCTCTCATAGAGTAGGCAGTTGTTTACAGGGTAAAAGGGATTTTGAACAGTTATTTTTCATGTGAAAGAAGGTTATTTTAAAGCCTGTTACATAAATTGCATGAATGCAGGGCTGAACGACTTAAAGAGACTGTTCAGTTATTTTTTTATAAAGATGTTTCCCTGGCACCAAAGGGGGAATAAATGACAACAAAATAACCAACAACAAAACATCAGTATCAGCTATCGGCCAAATCTTTGTTTTAAACATCGATATCGCCCCATAATTTTGCACTCGGTGCATCCCTAATCGTTGTTCCTAATTCCATCCGGACCAGACCACTGGTTGAGACAAACAGGAGGACACAGACTGATCTATAATCCCCTCCAACGCTCCATCCTCACTAATTAAGCATAGATTGACCCTGTTTGAACAGTGAAATGTTGATGTCAGGGTGCTAGCAGCAAACAAGGAGAGAGAAATGAAAACTGTGGTAGAGCACGGACGTGTTATCCTTAATGACAACAAACCTCTCACTATAACAAGGAAGCTTTCTTCTTTTAATGATAAATATTTTGCAGTTTTGTCAGATGGGATTTGATTATTTTAATGAACTGATCGAGCCTTTCTTCCTTTTATAGTCAACACACAATTACATGTGCTCTCGACCCGTTCTCACTCCCAACTTGTCAAATACTGATGCTTGGTCAGTGTCCCTCGGTGTCTGGTACCGACACACCGAGGCAACCTTTAGCATCTGTATGAGATGCACCAGGCTTTCACCTAACTCCAATGTAAACCCATCTACATCATTATCAGACGGTCAGAGCCGCTGACGTAGGTCGGGTGGGATTTGATTTGGACAGGTCAAACAAACACAGACTTTCACCCAGGAGACTACTGTTAGTGCCCTGTGTGAAACCAAGTCAATGTTGACTTATTTTAGTTTTGTTATGTAACTTGCGTACTTAAGTAATGCAAGTTACGTAACAAGCGTACTTATTTTACATAACAAACATACTTATTTTAACCCACATCATGATCTTTTCCTAACCCTAACCAAGTATTATTGTTGTGTAAGTAAACCTTTAAACTAAGTAAACCTACGTTGGAAGTTTATTCTGATTATGATTTGAGCATATTTTCTTTATGCTAAATGCAGTACCTGTGAGGGTTTCTGGACAATATCTGTCATTGATTTGTGTTGTTCATTGATTTACAATAATAAATATATACATACATTTGCATAAAGCAGCATATTTGCCCACTCCCATGTTGATAAGAGTATTAAATACTTGACAAATCTCCCTTTAAGGTACATTTTGAACAGATAAAAATGTGTGATTAATTTGCGATTAACCATAATTAATTATGGACAATCATGCGATTAATTGTGATTAAATATTTTAATTGATTGACAGTCCTAAATGTGACAGCACACAATGCAGTTCTGTCTTTGAGTGTTTGTAACTTTGCAGACCGTTTACATGCACAATGTAACTATGTTAACACACTAAAGGAAAAGCATAATAGGTCCTCTTTACAAGTGTGTAGGAGGCTGAAGGGCATGTGTATGATAACTCTTTAAAGCGTCTAGCTGTAATTACAAACTGACACATTATGGCGACAAAATTGTCCCATTATGATGACATATAGTTCTAATGAGAAAATGCGCCAGTCGTAAGAGAGAATTATTTAGTCTTTAAATTGTCCAGAGAAAAGCTTATTTGTGCCTGTGTTGCTCCTGTGGGTGTCTTTAGTATAAAGCATCACAGATTACAAGGTAAATATGGATGTGTTATGTGCACATTATGCAGATTATTTCTGGTTATTCTGGGGCCGTTTTCAGACCCTCATGAGGCGAAGTTGCCTCGCACAGACACTTTATTTTTCTTTTGCATCTGCACATTTGAATGTATCATCTCTGTTTACATAATAAGCTGATATAATGTGGCACGCACCAACATGATGATATAACATCATCATTGCCTCAGGTCAGTGTTTGTCATCATCTGAAGGAACCGTCAGGAGGGTTGTTTTTGTTGCGGCGGCGCCGGCGTCGACACACCTGAGGCCCGGCATGTAAATATGAGAGTCTGTCGCCGTCACATCACAACGTGAGGCGATCCGAGCAAACAAAGCACTTTTCATCCGCACCCATCCGTGCTTTTATTCAGCCAAACGGGAACAGATTGAGCGTCGTCTTACCTCGCTGGCCTTTCACGATTTCCAACCAGTCGAGACAGCTGACGAGCCCGAGCCCGGGCGCCAAAACGCCGCCGCGTTGCCATGGAAACTGTTTAGGAAGACCTTGCAGCCTCTTTTGAAAGATGGAGTGGGCGTCGTGCGCTCGGTGTTTGTGGCTCGACAGCTCTGTCAATGCTTCACTGTTTGTCGCTGAGCTGCAGTCGACCCTTTTTTTTCTCTCTCTTTTGTGACTGAAGCAAACAAGCGTACCACAGTTGATCCTGGATGACAGACGGCATCAATCACTCAGCTTTCAGCTCCTTCAGCCAGAGAACATAACACAGTGTACTCTGTCAAATCATGCTCATACCTCCAGCTCTGGTGATTTAGTTCTTCTAAAGAAACCTGAACCAGAATTCCCTCTGGATCACAGAAATCTGAAATCTGAAGTCTGAATTATTACTGAGAAGCAGCTAAAAAGGGATTTCTGAGACACTTGGGTCAGTGGAATAGATGTCGTCCTGTTTCACTCGAATGTGTTGACAGATGAGACGATAATACGGGACATGGCTGTGGGGATAGCAAGCATCTTCTTCTCTTGTTCTCTCCTCCTCCTCCTCCCTCTCAGCTCCATTTTCAAGAAATCCTGCAGGCTAAACTTAGCTTCTGTCTCCTTCTATCTTTATACTATAAGGAGGAAAAGGACACTGTTTGCCCGCCTGTTTCCTCTTTGATGACTGATGGCTCTTGGACTGAGGTGCCTCTCCAATGGGAGATTATTTTTATACCATTTGGGAGCCAAACACACAAGTGCTCATACAAGTATCTAAGCACATTCAGTCAACCTGTATCAATAAGTAGGAAAAGACAAAAAGACAAATAGAACTGCACTGAAATTCCTAAAATAAATGCAATATTTTATGACATGCAAAACTTAAATCCTTAGATCCTGTGGAGTTTTTGACCAATAGTGGTGCTGTAGAGAAATGTTTGATGAGCAACTCTCTTCATTAACTATGTTTACATGCACACCAATATTCCACTATTATTCCAAATTAGGGATGTCAATCAATTAAAATAGTTAATCGCATTTTTTAATAGTTCAAAATGTACCTTAAAGGGAGATTTGTCAAGTATTTAATCCTCTTATCAACATGGGAGTGGACAAATATGCTGCTATATGAAAATATATGTATGTATTTATTATTGGAAATCAATTAACAACACAAAACAATGACAAATATTGTCCAGAAACCCTCACAGGTACTGCATTTAACATAAAAAATATATGCTCAAATCATAACATGACAAACTGCAGCCCAACAGGCAACAACAGCTGTCAGTGTGTCAGTGTGCTGACTTGACTATGACTTGCCCCAAACTGCATGTGATTATCATAAAGTGGGCATGTCTGTAAAGGGGAGACTCGTGGGTACCCATAGAACCCATTTTCATTCACATATCTGGAGGTCAGAGTTCAAGGGACCCCTTTGAAAATGGCCATGACAGTTTTTCCTCGCCAAAATTTAGCGTGAGTTTGGAGCGTTATTTAACCTCCTTCACGACAAGCTAGTATGACATGATTGGTACCAATGGATTCATTGGGTTTTCTAGTTTCATATGATGCCAGTATTCACTCTAGCTTTAAAACTAACCCACTACAACCTAAAAATCTCAAGTTACGTTAATGCATTAAAGAAATTATTGGCATTGGCAACAAATTTGCTTTACCGCGTTATTATTGCGTTAACTTTGACAGCCCTATTTCGAATATGACGATATTGTGAATTTGATTTAGGTCATGTAAACAGCATATTCCATCTAGATATTCTGAATTAGGCCTTATTCTGAATTAATTAAGACATGTGGGATATGCCGATATTATTCAGGTTTTAGGAGCATTCTTTGGACATGTATAGAGTGCATTCAGAATATGCAACGGCAATATCAACAGGTTTCTGGATATGAACAAATATCACAACGCCGACCTTTTCAAGATGGTAGTTGAAGGAATGAAAGAGGGAGGCTGTGTTCGCCACAGGTTACGTTAATCGGAGTATAGCTGCATGTAAACGGGAATATTAGTATAATATACGTTTTCATCAGCCATGTAAACAGCTTAGGAGGATGAATGATCAGGGACACACACCCTGACCAAGATGAATATACCATTGTAGAAGAAAAGTTTCACAAACTCATATAATGCAAAAAACGTTTTAATAATTTACCAACGTTTCGAAATGCCAGTCTTCTTCAGGTTAATGAAAGACAACAAACATCTCCACAGGCATGAAACAGACACAGGTGTGTTCAGTCATGGGGAGGAGTGTCCGCAATCACATCTACAAATCATAGGAGGAGCACACGGCTACCAGATTCAATAGGGTATTGAAAAACCACATTAGAAAAAGATTAAAATAAAAAAAACTTCGGTCGTACAGTCATCAAAAAGTCTAAATATCAGAAAACTTAAGTATCTAGGCTGCAGCCTTAGATAACCAAAAGAAACAGGACACCCCTGGCTCCATCTGGAACACAGCCTTAATCCTTCAATAATACTGATCTACATAAACAGCAGCTCCTTAATAAAATGTCAGATGAGTCAGTCCTGCAGTATTATTCTCACACCACTGAGCAGCGGGAACAATATGTTTCACAAAAGCATGAAAAGGCGTTTTTACTGCAGGTTTATTATATTCTGTTTATAAATAGAATAGAAGTCCACTGCAGAAAGGCCGTTTAATGCATGTGAGACATTTCCTCTGTCAATTATCAAGAGGCACACACACAGCCATGAAGCCTTTGTAGGTGCTGGGCAACAATTATCAGCACAAAAGAATATGAAAGCACCAGCATACTGCTATCTATCTTCATTTATTCCACATGGACATGACTGACAACATTTCAACTGTTAATGAATTCATTTGTAGTCAAACAGTTGTCAGTCATGTCTCTTCTTCAGGACCATTTGTGGTCAAAATGTTGTCAATCATATACCCATGTAGAATAAAAAGCTCTTTTACTATTTTACACTCATTGACATCCTATTACAAGACAGCCCATGCTACAGTCTGTGAGTGTTTGTGAACAAGCAAGGGCCGCTAACCAAACTACCAGGATGTCGGTCAACTCTCCTTCTGATTCTCATCACCTGCTGTACAACCCGGTCTCACGGGAAAACAAATAAATAGCACGACATTACACAGACATTCCACGCGTCATGAGGACGCATTTTAGCTTTTCCGCATGTCATTTGTACGCCGCGGTCCGCAGTTAGGTTTAGGAAAAACATCATGGTTGGGATTAAAATACAGGGCCGGTTTAAGGCATATAGGCCATATAGGTGGTCGCCGAGGGCGCCACCTTCTGGGGGGGCGCTGGTTGCCCTTAAAAAAAAATGCCAGTGGATGCTCTTCCTCATTTTCTGCATTAAGGTAACAAATTAAATAATAAATAAAGAAAGAAAAATATTTACTTTTCACCCCTGTAACTCAGCACTAAATTATAATAAATACAGTTATTTATGATAATAAAAATCTTAACTTTTGTCTTAAAACCATTGTGATGTCTGATGTGTGTTGCGGTCGCCTAGGGCACCAAAAAGGCCTAGAGCTCTAGAGCTGGCCCTGTTAAAATAAGTGCGTAAACTAAGTAAAATACGTGCGGAAATAACGTAACATAACTATGGAAAACACGTCACTAACGTAACTTGCAAAACAAAACAGGTTAAAAATCCTGTGTTTGTTGGACCCATCCACCTTTCGCCTACCATCAGCAGTCTTTCTCCATTTTTATTCTACGTCACTAGCTCTGAGCGTCGCATATTTATGCGAATGTATTTACATTGGATTCAGCACAGACTACATGGCGTACAAATGACGCAGCAAAAGCGAGAACGGCGTTCTTGTTGCACGCTAAATACCTTGCGCATTAGCATGGCATTCATACGCCTTTCTGTGCGAACGAGCTGACTGATGCCACGCTGAGTATTTTACAAATTAAAGTTTCTTTTTGTGATGAACGCTGGTGCTGATAGGCCTACGTGAAAATGTACTAAATGGGTTTTATTTCTATTAAAGTGGACATATGATGAAAAACTCACTTTTTTAGTGCTTGTGCTCAAACATTTGGGTATCAGGAGATCCTACCAACCCACAAACTGTGAAATATGACAACCCAGTCAGTTTTTTATGGGCTGTCTAGATCAGGAAACATGTGATTCAACAAGCCAAGGAGGGGGTCTTAAAGAGACAGGCGCTAAAAGAAAGCATTTCAGACAGAGGGTGAATACAGATATATTCAGACTGACAGTATGAGAACAATAATGTGTGTTTTTAACATTAGAGCATGTACTGGTTGTCCATCAAAACAAATAATACACTGGAATAATGAACAACTGAGTGCTCAGTGTGAAATTCATTGCATAACCACCTTGTTTTCCAGCTGTTTGTGTATTTACATTGTGCTTTTATGATCTTTTTGTTAACACCTGTGTTCGATATTTGTGTTTTGTACAGGTGGCCTTTCACATACAACCATACAAAGGACGGACGGACCAGAGCATGCATGACAACATCAAATACATTATTGACAAGTACGTTTCGCTTTCCTCTCTCTGTGCCAGATGTGTTTTCCTTTCACCGAATGAAGGGTGGAGCTCTGCTTTCCATATCTGACATTAGGAGTCTGGTGATGTGGTGAACCTTGAAGTCTGAGAAAGGGAAGATGAGGAGCAGGTTGTTAAATATAGATGTCTCCCTCGCCTGTGATCCGACTGTAATGGATCAGCAGGTAGCTTTAGCTCTGACTTCGACCAGTCTGTGTCAAAGGGAACCTGACTCTTTGTCTGTCTCATAACATTTGATGATATTCAGCTTAAGCAACATGTAAAATCTGTTAGCTTTAGGAGAGAGACATGTGGAAAAGGCTGTGAGGCTAATCAGACAGTGTTTCATCTCATAAGATATTCAGTAGTAGTCTGGTAAAAAAAAAAAAAAAGAAGCCCGTGATCTCACACTGTGACTAGGAGCGAGAATAAAGAGTCTCAGCGATGCCGTGTTTATAATGATACAAGACTGGAGTAAAATCAAAGCTCAGCCTCGAGAGCCTCCAGTTGAATTTAAGTTGCTGCCAACGTTTCCAGAAACCCACTGTGCCGACCATCTGTATAAGACGAAAGAAAAATTGGAGGGACAGAAAAATGATCTCAGTAAAGCTTACATATTTTCTGAATGGCTGAAACAACCTGTGAAATCTTAGCTGTATTAAAGGGGCCACATGTGAGCATCATTACATTTGAAACATTAGTATAGACTATAAAAATAGAATAGGAGTAGAACGGACATTGAACTGTTTTACGTGGTCATTTTACCAGTACAAAAGAACATGGTGATTGTTGTTAGTTTGAATTAGCAAGCTAGCTAACTAGCCAGCCATCCTGGGGACGGCTTCCAAAATCCCATTGTTCTGAAAATACACACTCTCTGTGCTACCAATCTTGGACTCCATCGGCTATCTGTCTGATGACAGATAAGCCTCTGTGGGGCAAGGGGCTATATTTCTGGGGTTCCGGTATAGCCAGCGGATATCCGGGCCATCCTGCTCATTGTTTACAGTCCGATTAGCAACTTCAGACTGAGTTGAGAGACAACGCTAGTTCACCAGTAAAAAAACTAAATCATCGTCAGACGATAGCCGGTGGGGACCGCCTACTCAACTGCGCGCCTCATGTGAATAGACAGGCAGACGC
>CAKAOI010028793.1:0-57412 GCA_916701655.1 Sebastiscus albofasciatus | reverse complement strand
TGTATGTGTGAGCGCATGCATGTGTGTGTGTGTATGTTATTGTGTGTTACAGACCTGGAGCAGTTGCCACAGTCCTGCAGTATGTTGTAGGAGCTGCTGAGATTACTTAAGTAGTACTGCGTCTGGATCATTACACAACTCCGCTCTTTGGAGGAGTCGATTCCTTCTGCATCCACCTCATCTGCAGCATCAGCAGAGCACAAAGACATCAGAGTTACACTTGTCAGCTCAGTTGATTTATAAGCTCTCATTCTAAAAATGCGATTACAAAGATGAACGTCTACACTTGGTCTGGAAAAAGCTGTAAAACCTCTCTCCTTCATTCCTTTACAGAGTTTGTATTTAGATTTTCTGCACTCAGGCTGGGAAGTGTAACTGAGGACAACAAAGTAATTCCACAAGAAAAATATGCACTTTAAATACAGATGCATTTGTCATTAAACCGTTAGTCAGTGCACTTTAAAAGTCTTGGCTCATAACTCCAATTTGACTTGAAGTGGTAGTAATAATATATAGTATATAGTGTACTGTGTATATATTCCCCTCAGCTTCACATTTAACACAAAGATACGAGAATGGTATCGATTTTCTCATCTAACTCTTGACAACAAATCGAATGAGTGTATTTCCCCAAATGTTCCTACTCCTTTAACCCATTTGTGCCCAAAGACATTATATTTGCTCTAATTCGATCAATAGTCTTGAAATTTGATACGGACATACTTTGCACAAGTATCTAACAGTACAACTTTGAAATTTTGAGGTCACGAAAGGTCATGAAAAATCACACTTTTATTAATAGTCAAAGTTCAGGGTTTTTGAAAGATTAGGAAAAACGCTAACATTGTGTATATTAAATGTTTTGCACATGAAATACTTCTTTTACACTGCACATGTGTGCATATCTTTGATATTCAACTTGTTATGAGTTCATAGATACTTGATTGAGCTCCTTGTAGTTTCTGAGATACAGACATTTTCCTATCATACTGTATCTAGTATGTGGGCACATGGGACTACTGTTTTTTCTTTAAAAATAACAGAGTCTATAGAGTGCTCCAGATTTTGTCGGCCAATCGGGAAGTTAGCATCGCCCTGGTTCCCTCGACAAAAAGCCAATGGGATTTTTCAGTTGGGTTTTGGATTATTGCAGAAAATAAGCTCTGTAGCAAACACACGTTTACGATACTTACACGTTTTGTCCAGCAAGATAATCTCCACAAATTAACTCCACTTTTATGATTTTTGAAGTGTGAATGCAATCACTATAAATCGCTATAAACTACAGCACGAGGAGGCTGTAAAGGCGGACGAGTCGGCGTGATGGCGTTTAGTAGTCTCAATTAGCCGCTTGTTAGCAACCGTCTTTTTTAAGACACAAAGGTTTCAAAATTCACAAGTGGGGTATTTATTGATGTATTTTATGTCGTAGAATAAAACGTAAAAAATCTCTTCAGCTTGTGTTAACCACAGACCTTATTTCAGGCATCTAACTAAAAACCCATTCTAAAAAAACACATTGAGTTTGAGACAAGAGAACCGGAGTCCTAAAATGCTAACTCATTTCCTGGTTTCAGGACTCATTCCTGTAGCACTCTATTGCAAAAACAGTGTTCTCATGTGCCCAAAGACTAGATATAATATGATGAGACTTTGATGAAACTCACTTTTCAGCCAAATGGTCACATTTGTGCTTTGGCCCAAAGAACACTTCCACCAAAGGAAATTAAACATTTTAGTTGCGAACACAAATGGGTTAAACTTTACATGCAGACATGTAAAACACCAAGATCACATTAAATGATTGTGTAGTTTGCACCAACCTGTGACGAACCAGCTGTGATAAGCCAGTCCATATATAAACTGTTGGAACAAGGACCTGTGGAGACAGCAGATGGGGCTTAGTGATAACATGCAACAATGCATTTTGCAGTGAATATGGTGCTGTGTACTAGGAGTAGCCATCAGATCTCTTTCTTTGGGTACAGTATGTGTGTATTACAGTTGTGTTTTTTCTTTTTATTCAAGCTCGATGACTCTCACCATGCAGCTGCTGATGTCCACCAAGCCACGTTTACAAAATCTGCAATTGTGGGCTGCAGATACAGACGAAAAGAGAAACATTGAAGAACATGCATGTCATATCAACTGGATTACATGCACATTTCAACCAAACATCCATTACTCTCTATACTATATGCCATTAATTCAACGCATTATCATTTAAATGTATTACTTCTCGTCCTCTCCGGTGTGGAAGTTTACGTTTCTTACCACAAACACTCCTCTGGGTGCAGCTCCAGCTTCACTGTTGGGCATCCGTTCACACACAGACTGGTAGTCAAATGACTGTTTGCGGTTGTAGAAGGAATTATTGTAGAGTGCGTGCATCAAGTAGGGATCAACATCACTGAAGAACATGCCCACCTGCAGGGAGAGACACTGGTTAAGCTCAGAGTAACGATTTACAAGAAAAACATGGTAATTTGTGAAAATGAATTTATTAACTCTACCTTGTTCCAGTCCTCCTTCTGATTAGACATGATTAGGAACGCACCATCATCTATTAAATAACACAGGAGATCCTGCACAAAGAGGAAAAGAGGGTGTTAAATAGAAGCAGAGAATGTACAGTGCTATGATACAGTGGCTGAATACAGGAAGCTCATTAGAAACTAGTAGACATACTCACCTCACTGTTGGCTTCGCAGTCCATTTCACAACCTCTGTTTGGTCCACACTGTCACAGAGGAAAAATAAAGTCAACAGCTGAACATCTTAGAAATACTGCTTAAGACTTAAGCTCGTAAATTAGGGCTGTCAATCGATTAAAATATTAAATCGCGATTAATCGCATGACTGTCCATATTTAATCGCGATTTATCACAAATTAATCACACATTTTTTTCTGTTCAAAATGTACCTTAAAGGGAGATTTGTCAAGTATTTAATACTCTTATCAACATGGGAGTGGACAAATATGCTTACTTTAAGCAAATGTATGTATATATTTATTATTGGAAATCAGTCAACAACATAAAACAATGACAGATATTGTCCATAAACCCTCACAGGTACTGCATTTAGCACCAAATATATGCTCAAATCATAACATGGCAAACTGCAGCCCAACAGGCAACAACAGCTGTCAGTGTGTCAGTGTGCTGACTTGACTATGACTTGCCCCAAACTGCATGTGATTATCATAAAGTGGGCATGTCTGTAAAGGGGAGACTCGTGGGTACCCATAGAACCCATTTACATTCACAGATCTGGAGGTCAGAGGTCAAGGGAGCCCTTTGAAAATGGCCATGACAGTTTTTCTTCGCCAAAATTTAGTGCAAGTTTGGAGCATCATTTGACCTGGTTGGTAACAATCGATTCATTAGGTTTTTCTAGTTTCATATGAAATGCCAATATCCTCACTCTAGCTTTAAAACGCAAGCTGCGTTAATAATGCATTCAAGAAATTAGTGGCGTTAAAATAAATTTGCGTTAATGGGTTATAGCGCGTTAACTTTGACAGCCCTATTGTAAATGTAATGCATCTTATTACCGTATTTGAGCCCTGATGGTTGTCTGTATGGTTGCTGGCAAGAATCTTAAACTTATCCGTCCAGGCTTCAAGGTCTAGTTTCACTCCGACCACTGAGAGAAAGAGAAGTTAGGAAAAGATGCAGAAAATAAAAAGTCAGACACAAATAAAAGGTCCAACAAATAGATGCAGAGCACGGACATGTCCAGACAGAGTGACAACAAACACAAACACAAACACAGACGTGTAATTATCTTCGCCGTCGCTCTGAAACATTTTCTTTAACATCTATCATTAAGGATCTTGTCTCGTCTCTCAGAGCTGAACCCACCTGCAGGTTTGATGGTCTTCCCTCCTACCGTGATCTCCACCGCCGTGCTGACCAGGATCCCTATGGTGTCGTTCTCTGGGTTCAGCAGCTCGTCCGGGGCTTCAAGAGGGAAACATAATAGAGAAACAAGACGGGAGTGGAGGGGGGTTAGAAACAAAGAGCCACAACACATTATGTGTGAGATATATAACCCAAGACCAAGAGAGCATCATTCACCTGTTCGATAAGGCGCTCGGAAGATGTAGCCCTTGTTGTCGAGACTGCGGCGGTAATAGCTGGCGTTAAACGGCTCAGGGTCTTCCTCCCAGGTTTCTGCAGCCCTGAGATTTAAGAGCACCAACACTGGAGCTGTAAATCTCTGATGTACAAGCCTCCTGCTATACTGAAACATCTTAAGTCTTCACAACTTACTATCTTAAAAGAGAATAAAGTGAGAAACACAACAGACATACAGCCTTGGTGAGGAGTGTACTTACTTGTTGGGAAACACTCTCGTTACACCTCCGTCTGATGCAGCGAACACGGCCAGAAAGCCATACCTAAACGTCAAAAGAGACAGAAATTGAATCAAAATTGTATTCAGAGTCAAATCTAAAAAACGCAGTTCCCTAATCATACTCACGTATTTAAGTCTTTATTCTTCCACACTTTCTCCACCAGCTGCCTGATGATGCCAGTGTCCAGAATCAGGTTATGAAGGAGCAAGTTGTCACCTAAACACGATGAGGTAGAGAGACAAACAGAGACAGAATATCAGCTATGTCCACATCAGATGTAGATTTCTCTTCTCTGAACACATTGTAAACACATTACATTTTTTTCCCCAAATTTGACAAACCAATTTCCAGCCAAGTACATCTACAACCCCCCACCCCCTGTTTCTGTGCTAGCTGGTACAGATGTTGGGAAAATTGAATTACATCCATTTTTTCTATAGATTTGGCTACACAGACAATAACTAGTAGGATAAATTCACGGTTGGTTTTGGTCTTTTCTATGGATTCATTCTTTTGTGGGATTTGTTGAAATGAACAACTAGAATAACCGCCTCGTGGTTATACGCCTCCGCCAACCAGTCAAGTTGCAGTTTACATCCACGTCTGTCCAACATGTCATCACTACATCAATTTAACCTATTAGACATTTGTGTGAAATTGTCATAACAAGCATATGAACGTGTTTTGTGAGGTCACAGTGACCTTGAACTTTGACCTTTGACCACCAAATTCTAATCAGTTCATCCTTGAGTCCAAGTGGACGTTTGTGCCAAATTTGAAGAAATTCCCTTCAGGCGTTCCTGAGATAGCGTTCACGAGAATGGACCGGATGGACGTACGTACGGTCAACCCGAAAACATAATGCCTTCGGCCATGGCTGCCGCTGGCACTGAGGCATAAAAATATAAAACATCACAAGCCTTAACCATTAAAGTGTGTAGGATTTGGCGGCATCTAGTGATGAAGTTGCAGATTGCAACCAACTGAAACTTCTCCCGTTTCCCAAGCGTGTAGGAGAACTACGGTGGCTGACGTGTTAACGTGAATGGCGGCCGGCTCTTTGCAGAGGACCTGTTCTGTATGTAGATATAAACATCTCATTCTAAGTTAACAAAAACATTCTTATGATCAGGTGATTATACACTAAAGAAAACATACTTATTAATATCATATTCTATTTCTGCCAATAGATCCCCCTAAATGCTACACACTGCTCCTTTAAAGCCGATCTTAAAGTCTAATTTAAAATCAGTGAGAGTGAAAAGAAGTGAAACTCACATTGTTTGGAGTCCGGTGTCACCTTCTCCATGAGAGCAATGAAGTTGAGCAGGAACTCAGTGTTGTTGTTGGACAGTTCCAGATCATTGCAGTACTCCCTGAGGAACAAACAAGGCAACTCAGAGAAAGAAGCTAAATAACTGCATGTGTATGCAATATTTACACTCTGCCTTATTTGTCCTTTATAAAGGGACACGCAACAGAAAGCGAGGATGCATAAAGCCATATACTGTACACGTTACTCGATGCTATCATGTGCAGCATGCATGTTTTAAAGCTTAAATTCCAATAAACCGTTGATCAAAAACAAAATATGGACTGGACTGTAGAGCAGAGCGCAGGCATCACAACGGAGGAGTGACTTTTATCAGTGTGTTTCAGAGTTCAGGTGGCAGCTGGAGGCCAGGAGGGTTTGATATCAAAACAACACATGCAAAGAGGATCTATTTTACTCTTAGCACTACGTCGTACAACCAAACCAATAAGACCTAAATGTATTTGTGCAATACAAACAAACAACACAACACCGCAATAGCAACATGCAAAGGACATTTAATGCTGCTTCAATACTTTATTTTAACTCAGGGAAGAGAACGGGTAAATGCAATATATATATATATATATATACATATATTTGATAATGTTATGATGAATTTTATATTTTCCCTCAAATGTGTTACTATAAGTTAAAACACCACTCAAAATGAACAATGAATGAAACACAACCACTTACACACACAGTGCAACTCAACATCACAAAATGACAAAACTTGAGAAACCAGATAATAAATAAAGAAAATTGCTGATTGTGGAGCCAAAACAACAACAACAACAACAACAACAACAACAACCAAAATAAGTATATAGTGCTTTGAAAGACAAGACCAAACAGTGATGACCATCAACGACACCAAGCATTCACACACACAGGGCTACCTGGGAGCAATGAATACATGTCCTTCAGACTCAAAACTGTTTGGCAGCAGTGATTCAAAATCTGCAACAGAAAGGGGAAGATTATCGGGGAAGAGTGGTGGGCAGGGCAGCGGGGAGTTGTGGATAAACAGCAGCTGTTCTTCAGAGGTGCAGGGACGCAGAAGGGAGTTTACCATAGCAACACTGAGGTATCATGGGAACACTAGCGTTAGCCAAGATGGTGCCAAAAATAGAACCTGACTCAATGAACGACTGCTTTAGTTTCACAAGCACTCACATCTTTTTTTTCTTTTTGTTTATAACAAAGATTTCAGGATTCGTTTTGGTTTCAATCTAACATCTTTTGGAGGTCTGAGAACTGACTTGCGAGACGTGATGAGTCAGGAAGCAAGTTCTCAGACAGATCATCCGTAATGAGTGCTTTTTAGATCAGGCAGGCATCAACATGGCCAACTATTGCAGGGGGAGGTGGGTGAAGGTCCTGATGGAAGTGGTCACCCCTCAGACTGGCAGCGGAGAGGGCTCAGAGAGACACATAATCAGAGGAAATGCATTGCATTGTGAAGGGCATGTCGTAAGGGCAACTTCATTTCATCTAACACAGACAAAACTGAGCAAAAACCATCATTAAAGCCTCAACGGGTGAGTCTGCGGCGAATCCAACCTGTTATTTTCTCATTATGTCCAGAAGACCTGTAACTGTGTACAGCAGAGGAATGAAATTTTTAGAGCTAGAATAGAGTGCCCAGGTAGTTTTCCGCCCACAATGCCGTGCACATCCGGGGTCAGGTTTAACTGAGGAAGTGCTGGGCCGTGCCCCTGGCAGTCTGAGGGGTGAGGAGGGAGGGAGACAAGCCGATGGAGAGACAGGGTGTACAGAGGGACGACACAGGAAGTCAGGCGCTGCGCCGAGCGGCACCTTGACACCTGACAACATGGGAGGACCTGGGTGGGCAGGACGCAGCTCAGCCCTGAGGGGTCAGTCTGCAGGCTGCAACGTCTCCAGCTACAGTATATAGACCAGATACTACGGCAGCTAACAAACATTAAATTACTGCTTTTATTATATGATAAAGTATAGCTACGTAAACATATTATAATCACAACAGATCCCTATTTACTCTACTATAAGTCAATAGCAGTATTTACATGATATGTATGTGCTGATGCAGTATAATAGCTTAAGTGTAGCACTACAAAATTAATATTTCAGATTTGTGTGTTTACCTTCCTACATTAGGAAAATGTGGTAATACTTCATTTTACAGGTCTGCAAATTTCATGGTAATTAGGTGATAATTAGAAAGTAATCTACTTGAAATTTCTTTGGAATTACTGCCAAATTACCCCAATATTTACCTTAAAATGTATCAAAATGTCTTTATTATTAACATTATTTAATAATTAAATGCTAAAACAGCATATAATGGTTAAAATAGGGACCTTCTGACACTTCTGATCAGGCATAAATCTCACCATTGTGTGACTTATTGTCTACACAAATGTAACCTGGTAGCTAATGTCATGATTCAGGGAGTTTTTTAAGATATTTCAAATAAGTTATTTGATAATAAACAGCAGACATGGAAATAAAGCATATCGATTAACTTTGTATTATTTTCCTGGAAATTTATTAAAAAAATTACTAGCTATTGGGAAATATAATTATTAAATAATGTTTATAATAAAGTAATTTTTGAGGTAAATATTGGGATAATTTGGCAGTAATTCCAAAGAAATTAAAAATAGGTTACTTGCTAATTATGACCTAATTACCATGAAATTTGCAGACCCTGTAAAATGAAGTGTTACCAAAAATGTTACAGCAAACAATTAAAAATCTTTTACTGAAAGCTCAATATGCTCAGAATTGATGAGCTATTGCACTAATAAGAGGGAGGTTTTATTAAGTCTAATTAAAGATCTGTCAACACCTGAGCCCTAGTGTGAGAATTAGTTAAGACATTTATTAACTAATGACACTGTAAGAAAAAGACAGAAAGAGAGAGAGAGAGAGAGAGACAAGAAGGTGAAAGAGAAATGGAGAAAGAAGATGAGGAAGAGAGAGAAATACGGTCAAAGAAAATAAAAAAAATGTAAGAAAGAGACAAAGAGAGAGAGAGAGAGAGAGAACGAGAGAGAGAGAGACAGAGAGAGAGAGAGAGAGAAAGGAGGCAGACATAACCCATTTGGAGCGATCCACAGAAGGAAAAGGATTAGGAGGGGGGACAAAAGACAAGTTTTAACAGAGAACATGAATATCTGTCTTCCTTGGGTGCAGTAGGTGTTTTTTTTTCGCAGCGGATACGTGGGGAGGAGGGTGAGGTTGGGGACCGGAGGAGCCATCGTGAGAGATGTGGGATCTGAGCTGCAGCAAGAGGGTGAAGAGGAGAAGGAGGGATAAAAGGAGGAAGAGGAGGAGAAAGAGGAAAAAGGGAGGAAGTCCTGAAGGCAAGACGGGCAGGAACAGAGGCAAGCAGGCTGGGACAGGTGAGGGTAGGAGGAGGAGGAGGAGGAGGAGGAGGGGGCAGCAGGAAGAGGTTAAGGACGAGAGGTGTGGGAAGGAGGCAGCGGTAGGGAGTAGGAAGTAAAGGAAGGGAACGTGGACCAATATGGAGTATACTTGCCCTTGGTGTATGGCACTGTGTGGATCCATCAGAGAAGGAGAGAGCAAGAAAAGAAACAGGGGGTCGGGTGGGAAGGGGGGATCACAGACAATATTTTATTCAATTACTGTTTGAATAAAAATATTGTTTTCTTGAAAGAAAGAAACCAATTTAAGTCAAACAAGACAAGAGAGAAAAAGAAATGAAGAGCAAACATCTTATTTGCAAGAGCAAACGAGGAAACGGAAAACCAACGGAAGAAAGGAAAAAAAAAGAGGGAAATCCAGGAAAGACAAAACCAGTAATTGTGAGAGATAACAAAAAAAAAGAAAAATCAAATGAAACAGGAAAAGAGGGGAGTAACTGGACAAAGAAAGAATGAGAGAGACAACAAGTGTCCCCATTCAGACCCACAAAAACCCAAACTCCCACATTAGACGAGCCCTTATCCCGGGCCGTGTGGGAGTTTATACACTGAATGATTCCAAAGCTGAGAAACATCTCACACAATCTAACAAAAATAAAATAAAAAATAAATCACACACATAACAGAAGGAAAAATTCCCCAAAATCATAAAACTCATCATAAGGAGTGAAAAGCATGCGTGTTTTCACAGTTTCTTCAGAACATCAAATACTTTAAACACAGATGCTTCAGAATCATTACTTGGTGGAGAAGAGGCGAGAGCATTTGGCAAAAAAAATAATAGCACGAGAGTCACCATTATTTTCACCTGAGTAACACAGTAAAACCACAGCTTTCACCTTTCTGTCAGTTCAGTTATTTTTTTCTTCAGCCAGTGTGAAGAAAAAACATCACCATTTTACAGCACAGCATGAAGACAGGAGGGAACAGGGGGCAGTAGAGGAGTCGGGGGACTCAGGTAAGATCCTGCCTATCAGAGAGACTAGAGAGGGGGCGGAGGTGGGGGTCGGGGGGGGTAGGGGGCCACGCTGCTCGGACACTCCCTATGATGATGTTGAAGACCCAGGACAAAGGACTGAGTAAGAGCATAAGGTCATATTCGGGAGCGAGAGAGAGGAGGAGGAAGGAAGTGGAGAGAGAGAGAGAGAGAAAGAGAAGGAGAGAGAGCGAAGGATGCTGGGTATTCCTGGGTACTTACACTGCACCTGAAGGATCTGGTCACTCAGGTTGGCCTTGATGTGGTTCTCACTATATGTGGGCAGTACCAACCCTAGACTGAGATTAATGAGGCAGACGCAGAAAATCAGGTTATGAATGCACATATAAACTCTATAACATACGAACACTGGCTCAAAACAACCGGTTTAAAAGGTCCCATGAAATGGTATCATTACCTCTTTAATGTGATGTGTGAGGGATCAGTCTTAAAGGTACCCTGTGGAGTTTTTGACCACTTGTAGCACAATGGAGGAATGTGTATTATTATCCCTGTTTAGTTTGTATATGCACACACTCACACAAGGATGCACACGTGCAAATGTGTTGATGTGAAACACATTCCTGTCCTCCACTGATTGTCAGGTGATAAAATAACTAGATAAAATATTTAATTATGTCACGATTCTAACTAATTTGAACCCCGAAATAACTTACAAAAGGCCCCCAAAGCACTTAAAAAATATGCAACTCAACTGAATACTACTTATTGTGTACTTCTACTTCAGAGGAAAACTATACTATACTCGCAAAATATAACAAATTAAATACGATGCCTTATTATTCATTATTACACAGCTTCGTTGAATACTCGATTCTGATTGGTCAATCCTGGTGTTCTACGGTCTGTTATTTCTTTATAGTAGACCGTTGCTATGTATAACAGGCTGTTGCTATGGCCCCAGTTCTGATGTTTAGACTCTGGAGGATCATTTTTGTGTCAAAATTATTGATTTCTTAAAGTAAGTAGCCGTGAAGATGCAGGTTTCCAGGAAGTCCAAGTCTCCAATTCAGAGGATCAAATAAAAAAAAATCAGAATACACAGCTGGCACGTCCTCGATGCCACCTGAAGGCCGGTGCCCGTTCCAATGTAAAGCAACTGCGTTTGAAGCGAGTACACTAGTGATTGCTTGATATTTGCAGCACATCGCTGATTGTGTTTCTGTTTAAGTCAAATGAAACTTCAAGGGGGTTCAAACAAAAGAAAAAATATCAGTTTCACTTTGTAAAATGCCATCCCCACAGCATCGTCGTTTGACCTACATATTCTTTATGTTACTAAGTATTTACTCTTCTACCAAAGCCAGAAATGAAAGAGAGGAAAAAACATGTCCCATCTCTTAATCTGTGGTGCCATACAAAGCTAAAATATAACCCAGTAAGAGGATTAATTGGAACAGATAGAAAATCAGGCTGTGACAGTATCAGGTTCAGACTGAGCCACAGCTGCAGTCGACTATCTGTAATATAAAGCTCATTTAGATTTAAAGAAACATCCGACTTCACCAGTTTTATGAGCAAAGAAAGTCCCTAAACTGTAAAGTGTAGGAAGCATGACAGAGTGGAGCTTTGAATGTCTGCTTAGAGTGGATTTAACTGTTGCAGGCCATAACAGTAACACACGCGGGTTGTTAAATACACTCCCTTTGAGTTGAAATAAATAGAACGGTGCAGAGAAAGCCTGATATGGAGTCGGCCAGGACTAGGCACGCTGCCAGCAGATGTAATAAAAAACACACATCAGGCATTTGTAGGACTATTGAATATCATAAACTGTAATTTGCAAAGTGTTGCCTGGAGGAAATGTCATTACGATGCAACCTCAAATGTTCAACCAAGTTTTGCGATGAATAAACTCCGCAATTAATCGTTGCTTAGAGTAATGTTGAAGGTTTTTACGAGAAAGGGAAATAACTGTTCTTTAATTTGGGTGTTTCAAATGAATGATTTAATGCAAATACAGAAAGCAAATGCTGAAGTTGACCTTTATTCAGTGATATGTTGAGTCTATGTGCAGCTGCAGTTAACAAACACTGCACCGTAAATCTGAGACTCAAACTGGACGAATAAAAAGTTGGATTTCTCTCCCAGTTTAATTTCAAACTTACCTGTAATCTGTGCCGTTCACAGGCGTCCACGTGTACGTCCGCATGGCTTCGTCGATGTACCTCTGTTGACAACCACAGAGAGAAATAAGTAACGCCGCCGCATCCTCAGCACATCTCTCTTCCCGTAATTGGCGGGAAACAACAGATCCTAAACATACTGAGTCATTCAGGTTCATTACAACACCATTCAGGAAGGTGCTACTTTGGATCATGATTGAGTCTCATATATTGATGACTTGCCTCATCAACTGACTTAATGAGCGTCTTGATTTTCCTTTGCCCTGGTTTGCCATCAATCATCTGTCGACGGATCTGGAAAGAGAGAGAGAGGGAGAGATGCTGCAGCGTGAGAAGGCGTACAGGTACATCACAGGGGGAAAACAACGGATGAATAAAAAATGAAATGTATATTATTAAACTCATGATGATGTTTCAGAGAGGTTGTGTTTTTACCTCCTCCTTGTTGCTGTCCTCCAGCTCTGCATCCAGAAAGTCCAGAGTGACAGGCTCCCTGAAGTTAATGATCTGAACAAGAGAGAGAGAAAGCAAGGGGAAGACGGAGGAGGGGAGTTAACGCCAGTCAGCAGGAAAAAAACAAAAACGTCCAAATTTGGCTTCAGAAGCACGTCATCTCATTAGATAGCTGGACGTACTTTGGGTTGCAGGTTGGGATGCAGCAGAACGTAGCCATTCGGGTCGATGGCGAAGGTGTAGCCATTGGCTCCGAGCTGCACATAAAAAGAGAGAGAGAATGGAGCTGTGATTCAATATTCATCAAAATGAAAGTGACATGAGAGCGTAACTGAGTGTACAACATGCTCACTCTGTACGTAGGTGTCTTCCTTTTGATTTCGTTGATTGCGATATCGACTCCCATGACTCCGAGGATGAGCTGGTTCTGTAGGAAGAACATATGAGGTAATCATTATGGCATCAGAGAATCACAGAGAGCTGGTAGCTGTGCCGTGAGAGTACTGAGAACACCTCCATGCCATCTTTGATTTATCTCTTTGTGTGCAGTCTGATTAGTCCATATTTTAAATCTATCTTAAACAAAAACATTTCAGTCAATCTTAAGTCAGGCGGCAGCATCAAGCCGGTGTAATAAACTCAGAATAAATACTTTGGTCATGGATACTGAAAACTGGATGTGCTCTCTGGATGATAACAGACACTACAGGCGGGTGGCTGTGATGTCTGATGTCACCTCAGGGGGGAGGTGTTGCCTTGAAGAGCAGCAGCTGGGTGGACGCCATTACAAATGACTGATGGTGGTCAACAACAGCAAAGAGACGCAAAATAAAACCCGAAGCCCGCCTGCTACACCAACTCCTGTTTTTGTTTGACTAAGCTTGTGTAGCCTTAATGACGTGAGTGACGATAAAAAACATTGTTCTTACATAATGATGAAGGTAAAGGCTCATTAATATGAAGGATGAGCTGGGGTATGAGTCATAATGTGTGCTGTGTAAGTGAACAAAAGTCCAGCTATTTTAAGCTCCATGTCTTGTGTTGCATGTGTTGTTTTTACCTGAGAGCTCACAGTATCAATAGTGAGGTTGAAGACCGGCATCGTCCCAGTGATGACAAGACCCAAACCCTGGTAACACATAGTAGAAGTCCATTTAAAAAGGTTACGCTGTGTTTTCAAAGAGCTTTATATAATAAAATCCAAACAAATAAACACAATATATGCAAATAAATCAACTGAAATTCTAACTCAGTAAAATAACTGAAAAAACTATAAAGTGAAATTGAATAGATTAAAAGGTTGTGACACCAGAACTACCTGTAGGATAAGAATAATAAAGTGTGATGTCATAATCTTATACTATCCTTATAAGACAGCGTAACAGAAGCCGTGCTTATATTTGGACCAATTTAAAGGTCTTATTTGTAACATTTTTCTGTCGACGAATATTTAAAAAAATAATACATCCACAGAAAGATGCCAAATAAAAGTATGGTTTTCCTAAAAAAAGATATTATGATTGCGAATTTATCATTTAAAAATTGTTTGCGGGTCAAAAATGAATGTTTTGTTTATCTCTTTGAAAGATAAATGCAATGGAACAAGGGAGGGAGAAAGCGTCATCTAGTGGCTGAATGTTATCATTGTTATCAGTAGCACCTTTAAGAGATCGTCACTTAAATATCTTTAACAATTGCTTATGACTCACTATACGGCTGTGAAAGGTGACGAGCAAATTTGTTTTAACACCACTAATTTCTTTATCGCATTAACGCAATCGATCTTTTGGAGGTTGTAGCGGGCTCAGTTTTAAAACTAGAGTGAAGATACTGGCATCATATAAAACTAGATAAACCTAATGAATCCATTGGTACCAACCATGTCATGTTAGCTTGTCACAAAGGACGTTAAATAACACTCCATATTACGCTAAATTTGGTGATGAAAAACGGTCATGGCCATTTTCAAAGGGTGTCTCTTGACCTCTGACCTCTAGATATGTGAATGAAAATGGGTTCTATGGGTACCCACGAGTCTCCCCTTTACAGACATGCCCACTTTATGATAATCACATGCAGTTTGGGGCAAGTCATAGTCAAGTCAGCACACTGACACACTGACAGCTGTTGTTGCCTGTTGGGCTGCAGTTTGCCATGTTATGATTTGAGCATATTTTTTATGCTAAATGCAGTACCTGTGAGGGTTTCTGGACAATATTTGTCATTGTTTTATGTTGTTAATTGATATCCAATAATAGATATATACATACTTTTGCATAAAGCAAACATATTTTCCCACTCCCATGTTGATAAGAGTATTAAATACTTGACAGATCTCCCTTAAGGTACATTTTGAACTGATTAAAAATGTGTGATTAATCACGATTAATCATGGACAATCATGCGATTAAATATTTTAATCGATTGACAGCCCTGTGATTTACACATCGAAAGAAGCAGATTTAACAACTAAATGAATACACATAGAATTAGAAATACAGTAATTAGAAAATCTTACAATGGTTACTTTAAGGGGTAATGAAATGAAATGTGTTGTCTCTCACCAGAGCATCCTGGTAGACGTTTGTCCACTGCACCTGCTTTGCTTTATTCTTAGCCAGCGCCATGGGCCGACCCAGGACATCCAGGTACTCCTGCAAACAGCAAAAACACACACATGCTAGTGTGACCAAACACAATAAACACATACAATCAAACAAACGTTTATAGCGGTCGTCATGTAGAGGCGTTAAAAGCAAAGAGCTGGAAGAGCCAACGTTCATCTGTCATAAAACTACGAGACCCTGACCGGCCTCCTCTCTGTCACCACATAAACCAGTGGGCCACCAGCAGCAGCATCCCGGTCCTGCGGAGCCATAAAGCCTCCAGTCCTGAGCCACTCAAGGCCGTTTCTCATCATTATGAAGGAGCTATTAAAAACACATTAAGGGTGTCAGTGGCACGACGTGCAAACAGGCCTTTCTCCCAGAGGCTCTACTGTCATCGCTGGCTCTATGAGAATGTCCCACAGCTATTGTGAATAGAGGTGAGGGGTTAAGTCTACTGGTAATACATCATATTCACCATATTCTGCTGTTCTCAGGAGCCAACGCGCACACCAGCTGAGATGTCTTTTTTTGTAAACAACCTATTGATTCTTGACATTTTAGAGATGGTGTGTAATTGGTAAAATTATTGAGTGATTGACCTCATAACATGTGCCCGCACAGTTGGGACAATCTCACTGAGAGCCTTCAGCGTCTTGTTATTATAAAAACCAGAGACATTATTCTCTAACTATACTGACTGTATGCGTTTGCCAACATTTACAAAAACACTAAATTCCTCCTGTCCTATTCAGCAGTCACTGAATAGGATAGTTATAGTTGAATAGGAGAGTTGTAATGCTAAATGTCTACCTTTATGTATCAACAAAATATACTGAAACTGTAATAACAGGATCAGTGGAAATGCAGCAGCTCTCTCGGGGTCAAACGCTTATTTTAAAAACATTAGCCTTTTTCACATGATGACAAATTTCCACCCATTTTGCAGCGCAAAGGGAAACATTAACGCAGATTTCTGACCCGTGTATCTACCCTCAGCACACAAAAAGGGGCTCCCCGTATAAGTGCACAGCTATTTCAGTACTATGCTTTTGACCGTTTGTTTTTCCATCTCCTGAACAGTGAGGTGCTGACAGGCGTAACCTATTCTATTATTAGCTCAATAAAAGTCCAGTTTAACGCGCCACAGGGAGATATTCCATCAGGACAATGACAGCCAGACCTTTTCACGGGATATGGGGGGAATTTTCCGCCTGGCTGGAACAATCTAGGAAACATAAAAAGTCAGCAACTGGAGATATGTGGTTCAAAGGAACCGGAGCCATATATACTCCAGCAGCATCTCTGCACGTTGATTAAACGCTATTGTCTCCCTGAGTACCGTGACAACCATGAACGCAGAGAGGGAACTCATCGGTATGTTCAATCTAAAGACAAACATCCTAACTAAAGATCCTATATAAAGAAGGCAAGAATGGATGACATTAGTCACTATGAGTGTGTTCCAATCCGCGGACTTCTGTACTTACACGTACTACTTTGAGTGCATAAGTGCGTTCACACTGGGAAGCACGGCAAAATGCAGTGCACTCAAAGTACCCGGATGTTGTACTCAAAACAGTCAGATCGTTGAGTGTGGAACGCTGGACACCTTCCACACTCAACTGTCACCATCTTGGCTACATAGCGGAAGGGGCGGAGCCACGACCACTATTCAAACATACATAGATAACAGAATAAAACAATACAATACGTAAACATACCGGTGCATTTTCAGCCAACAGGAGGACACATCGTAGGTGTAGGCGACGACGTTGGAAACGTAATTTCCACTCTGCTTTCATTTTTTTCAGAAGATATTTTGGCGGGTAGCGAGCCGCGGTCAAATGTTGCGATCGTCATTTCCAGTCAGTGCGCCGCAGAGTATTCGATTTGAGACGACCCTACCCCGTTGAAATTCACGCACTACTCAAGTGAGTACAGAGTGCACACAGTGCACTACACTGAAGTGTACTTCAGGAAGTACGTGGATTGGAACACACTCTATGAACTTCAGTCTCAGATAACTACGCAGAAACACAAAATACAGCAACATTTATTTTAGGGGTGTAAGAAAATATCGAAAAAATGTAATCCTGCGATATTATGTTTTGTGGTACTGTATCGATTCTTGAAAACACTGTATCAATTCTTAATTAATAGTTTAAATGCAAAGATTAACTCAAAGAAAAAGTTGCCACTATCACGCACATAGACTCAACATATCACTGAATAAAGGCAACTTCCGCTCAAGTCAATACTTATTTAATTTGCCCTCTCAAAGTTATGCTATGATACTGGACTGTGATAAATGCAGATGCAGATCCCATTGTTCAGATTGCATAAAAAAAGTAAACTATTATGCATATGGTGGTGTGTTCTTTATGTTATGTCAGTTTTCCTAAAATTAGATTAAAAAAATCGCAACATATCACCTTACTTAGAGTATCGCAATGTATCGCAATATATTGAATCGTAACTTCTGTATCATGATACGTATCGTATCGCCAGATTCTTGCCGATACACAGCCCTAATTGATTTCCAAAACTATTCCTACATAATCGCATGACTCAGGACGGTATGAATAATAATATTCTTGCCATCTATGGTCCATCTGTTACTTCCGTTAGTCGAGTGAGACTATGTGATGAGTGTGTGATGTTGAAGGGCAGAGTGCGATTAAATAATGTGTCTTCTGGGCCTATACAGAGAGCTGTAGTCACCCACCTTCAGAAAACCTATTAGAGTAAGTGGCAGTTCTCAGAATATAAATATGCTGGAGTTAATGGAACAGCTGACAGTATATTCTGGGGCCGGATCGCTCACTGGGGCCGAGGGGGGGGGTGGGTGGTGGGGATGGGGGAGGAGAAAATAGGGGGGAGGAGGGGTGTGCGGTAGCTCGCCACCTCCCAGCAACTGAGTCAATTTCTACAGCTGGAATGAGGTTATCCCAAGGGCCTCTAGAAGCTCGTAGAGCCTCAAGCAAGAGTGGGGTGTCAGGGCCCTGGGTATGTGAGGAACCCGAGGTGTGTTTGTGAAAGAGAAAGCGATAGAAAGAGAGAAAGAGATTTGAAAGTCTTTACTTCAGAGCGTCCAGAAACGTTCTCATAGAAAGACCACAACCCTATTTGTTATCACTCCATCTCCAGCTCTGTCACTTTTTTTCTGTAGTCATCTCGCTGCGTCGTCTTCTGTCCCATTGCCTTATCTACAATCTGTATAATTATCATCAAAGCAACCGTGAAGGAAGAATGGACCAGCTTCCTGCTTTAAAATTGCATTTTTTTCTACGGATTCATAAAGGTGCAATCAGGGGCTTGGACACACTCCATATACTTTACCTGGGTATTGATTCTGATGGCTCCAATCGATGGGATTTCAAAGTAGTAACCTGCAGATGAAGAGCACAGGATCAATACGTTATTCCAACAGAAAGCTCTGCACCCAGCCCGCGTCATATTCTGTCTACATTTTCACGAGTTAAACAGTTATAGTGTGTACAAAAAGCTTTCCATTTGCAGATTGGAGTCTAATCACTTCTGTGTTATTAGGTACACGTAACGCCATCATCCGCAGCTGACGGTGTTGGGCCGAGCAGGCGCGGTGGAGCTCATGGCCGCTGACCTCCCCACACTCGTGGTTGTGCTGTAGGATGTAAATGTGGAAGCTCATTGGGAATGCTGAGCCTCAGGCACCGCTACCGCTGATTAGGAATGGAGGAGAGTGACCGACTGGGTCAATAACCACGCCGCTCCCCAAGTTATTAAAGCCATGAGTGTTTATACAAAGAGCGGCGAAATGGAGACAGCATCCCGAGAATGTTAAAAGGCTGAGATGACTCTCATTATTTTGATACATTATGCGCCGAGCCGCAGCGGTTTGTGTCGAGATTTGCCTTCTCTGTCTCATTCATTTGCACATTTGAGCATGCTGACATTACGCACATACATACACAACTTATATGGCTCACGTACACACACAGACAGGGCAGAGCTATTTGTTATAGTTCTGTTCGGAGCAGCGGTTTGTCCCAGTGTGTTTGGCAGCGTGCCAGAGAGGTGGCATCTGTGGGTGTAGGGCAAAGCTCGGCGAGAGGTGAAGAGAAGAAAATATAGACAGACTGTAATGTAGATCTCCTCTGTGCAGTGCAAGTTAAAAAAAGGACGTCTGCGGTGTGAGGGGCAATTATGAATTTAATCAATAAGCTATTTTCTTTCTGAAAACTCATTACATAATGCCTCTGCACTATTAGACGTCAGTCTTCCTCTAACGTCATCCTCAGATTTATGAAGTAATTTGGGTCTGTTTTGAGACAAATACAACAAAAGAGTTTGACTAATGTATAAAACATATCACATCCAGTTATTTATACATATATTTCATGTCTTTTTTGACTAAATGGTGCTTTCTACATAAAGTAATTGTATGTAGGTGTTATAGTTGGGGCTGCACAATTAATCGAATATTAATCGCAACCACAATTATGGCTTCCCACTATTAAATGAACACGATCAACTGCGATATTGATGTTTAAAATGCTCCGCTCAGAGAAAACTCTGCTGCATATCAAATCAAGCGCTTCCTAAACTAACAGTCAGCAACCAGGAGGTGATTGAGATGTTTTGGCTTCACTTTTGGGGAGCTGTCGTGGAGACCGGTGTTCACGTCCCATGTGAGACGTAGCAATTTCTTGCGGTTTCGTTTTGTTTTTAAGTCATTTCAAGCCAAACCACAATGTTTATTTCCCTAAAACTAACCAAGCAGTTTTGTTGACTAAACCTAACTAAGTAGTTTTGTTGCTTTTTCATTTTGTTTTGTTTCCATTTACAACGTTAATAGTGTTTAAAACTGTATTTTACTGTATATTATTACTGTATAAAACATATTTTGGTTATGCAGTTTAGTTGTATGAGAACATAATTTTGTGGGAGACAGGGTTGGAATATGGTCTCTCTCGTATGTGTTACCTAGGGCTGTCCTGGACCAACTAACACTCATACGACTTTGGCGACTAATCGATTAGTTGATTTAATCGACGGATCTGTAAAACAGAATTTCTTCACAAAGAATCACACAAAAGCACCACTTTAAATCTGGTGTTCACCAGAGATGTGCTCATAAGTGCTTCCTTAACTAACAACCAGCCACCAGGGGTCGATCCAGATGTTTTGGCTTCACTTTTGGGGAGCTGTCGTGCCGCTGTGTGAGCACCTTGCAGCGGCAAGCTGTGAAGAACTTTCCTGAATGTTGTGGCTGCAGTCCAGAGAGAGTAATATATACCCTATATACATATATACACATATAAATATATATTTTAGTCTTATTTTGATGCTGTAAGAGTTGTTAGCCTGATTAGCAGGAATGTTGCACAACGTGAAAGTGGAAAGCAGTGCTCCGTTGATTTGATTTGGGGTAAAAAAGTTTTGGTACAATTTTATTTTGCTTCTATGAGACACACTGTGAATAAGGATCAGTCTTATTTTGATACAAAGATTTGTATATTAGCAGGAATGTGGCTCAACATGGAAGTCAAAGCAGTGCTCTGTTTATTTACATATGAAAGTGCAATAAATATATTTTGTCCCTACAATCAATGAACACTCGTTATAAATAATCGTGATCTCATTATTAATGATTATCATTTTGGACATAATCGTGCAGCCCTAGTTGTAGTTTATAAAGTATATGCTGCGTCAAGTATGAGTATGCATTTTCCTCCTACGTAGACCAGCATGCACTACTTTCTATTCAGTATTCTTATCAAGATTGTTGTTGTGACACCATACACACTGGTGTAAGTTCACCCAATAAACTTCGAACTATTCTTCTATTATGGATGGCCATCTTGAATTTATGAGATATTTTGTTCCTATTTTTGGATTATAAACAGTACTTTTGTGGAAGTATTAGGATCACCAATGCAGTATATATTGTATTTGCTGCTTTTATCCTCCATTTCACCTATTGAATTTTAAGAGAAGTCTCTTTCTGTTTTGTATTTTGTTACACCGTGCGAGAGCGTGGAGAAATGGATTCATTGTCCTCAGAGTCACAGAGAGGTTACTTTCTTCTTAAGATGGGATTGAAGCTCAAGTGAGACAACAGCTAGCATCTCCGAGTGGCCTAGTTGTGTGTGTGTTACTGCTGTTTGTCAAATGTGTGTGTGTGTCACGGGTGAAGGGTTAGGGCCTGTGAAAGTGTAAGGGAGCTGGCTCTGCTGGAGTGAGATACCAAAAGAGTAATAAGTACTGAAGATATAAGAGGACAGCCCCATTGAGGGTGGTGTGTCACCACTATTGTCTTATGTTGGCATAGACTTTAGTACCATGGTAATCACTACAGTCGCAAACAGCAGAGAGCATGTTGGCACAGAGGCGTAATCCTGGACTTTCCCCAGCCTGACAGGGAGATGGGACGGTAATCATCCTGCTACCAGACTCCTCCTGCTAATTAATAACAACTTCTGGGGAGATACTTCTGAAGCACTCGGCTCCACTGGCAATAAGCTAATCAGCAGCAGCCGTTAGCCGAGGCTTCATACGGACAGCTAAAGGCCTCATAAAGGAGCAGCAGTTTCAGATAAACGGCAACACTAAGAAACAATATTAAATCAAGCCACAAAAGAGAGGAAGAGAAGTGGGCTATGGATTAAAAAAAAAAAAAATAACAGTGCTCTAAACTGAGCACAGCAACAGCAGCCGGAGTTAGGTTGGGATTAAATGTGGTGAGTCAAGATGAGATTCATGCAGACAAAGTAGCTAACAGGAAGAGCGGCTGAATCATATGGGCTGTCAGGCGGCCTGTCAGAGGCAGAACTGCCTGTTTTGCTGGGTTATTTTAGGGACTCTGGATGCTTTAAATAAATAAAATATTGATTTGAACATCATGCGCAGTAAGATAAATCTCATAGTGATGATGGGTTTGTAATGGGGCAAGCAGGTTTTAATATTTAATTTTATTCTAAGAATATTTACCCCAAAACAAAAAAGCTAGAGTGAAGATACTGGTATCATGTGAAACTAAAAAACCGAATGAATCCATCGGTACCAACCATGTCATACTAGCTCGTCGCGAAGGACGTTAAATAACGCTCCAAATTTCCGCTAGATTTTGGCGAGAGAAAACTTTCATGGCCATTTTCAAAGGGGTCCCTTGACCTCTGACCTCAAGATATGTGAATGAAAATGGGTTCTCTGGGTACCCACGAGTCTCCCCTGTACAGACATGCCCACTTCGACCTCAAGATATGTGAATGTAAATGGGTTCTCTGGGTACCCACGAGTCTCCCCTTTACAGACATGCCCACTTTATGATCATCACATGCAGTTTGGTGCAAGTCATAGTCAAGTCAGCACACTGACACACTGACAGCTGTTGTTGCCTGTTGGGCTGCAGTTTGTCATGTTATGATTTGAGTATATTTTTTAATGCTAAATGCAGTACCTGTGAGGGTTTCTGGATGATATCTGTAATTGTTTTGTGTTGTTAACTGATTTCCAATATTAAATATATACATACATTAAAACAAGCATATTTGCTAACTCCCATGTTGATAAGAGTATTAAATACTTGACAAATCTCCCTTTAAGGTACATTTTGAACAGATACAAAAAAAGTGTGATTAATCGTGATTAACTATGGAAAATCATGCGACTAAATATTTTAATGGATTGACAGTGTGGCCTCACAGCAAGAAGGTTGTGGGGTCAGACTGATCCAACCCCCCATAATAAAACTGCCTGTATGTGTGAAGATGGTCTGTCTAGTATATGTTAGCTATGGTTGTCCTCAACCAAAAAGAATCTTAGTCGACTAACACTCGTGATTTTGTTGACTTATTGATTAGTTGATTTAATCGTGCTCATATGTTTCTCAGAAATAAGTCATTCAGAAATCTCAGTTGACTAAGATCATAACGACCAATTAGTCGACTAATCGACTAAGAGGGGGTGGCTCTAGTGTTAGCTATTTGACAGGAGCACCTTTTACCCAGATCATGCCGGGATAGGATCAGTACCCCAATGACAGGGAACGGGAGTACAGAAAAATTATGGAATGAGTTATTTATTTGTATCACTATCAAAACAGTTGTAACTTTGTGATGGCACAAGTTCTGAGACTTTCTTTTTTAATCTACACTCTTGAGCAGACCACACCTGTGTTGTTGTGTTCTCAAGAACAAATGCAACACTTTCATTTATAGCTCTTTTGTTAAGATTCACTGGATTTTACATTTCCCACTCGAGAACGAATTGACTTGAGACGATGTTATTCACCACAATGCTCCTTTAACGCTGCATTCCTCAGGAGTATCCAATGGATTATGATGGAAAAAATGTGCGTATCTGTAAAATCACTATCGGGAGGCGATGTGGACACGAGGAGGCAGGGATCAAACCACCAACCCTGCAGCAACCCACACTTCTCTTTTATATTTTGAATACAAACATATGCTTTGACAAAAACACCTCATCCACATACCTTTATTGGCACAAGCTATCCACTGCAAAGGGGTGACATCATAATTATGCTGTCCAACAGAGAAGGTGAACACACGCACCTGGATGGAGGAAAAAGACGAATGGAGAAAAAAGAAAATGAACCATCAATGCCAGAATAAAACCAGGCAAAGACAGCAGAGACAGCTAATAGAGCAACACAATGTCACACAAACCTCCTTCTGGATGGCAATAAGGCTACTGTCATGTGACAACTACAATGCACAAAATCTTGAGTATGATTAGATTAGCCTCCCAGTCAACTCTCCAACACAAGACTGCAGTGAGAGAGTTGTCAAACTGCAGATTATTCCTGTACGACAGCAGCCGTCAGGAGGGGATCGGATAGTAATGGATATAAGAATAAATATTGGTGGGGCTGTGGAGTGGGGGAAAAGGAGAGGGGTGGGAGTGGAAGCGAGGCTGGAACAAAGACACAAACTGAGTATCTATTGGCTGCAATTTCATAGGCTCTGATGATAAAGTGGCTAATTAGTCAGCAGGTCAGAGCTGTTAACACCAGCAGCAAAACAACAAAAGAGACGGAAGAGGAGAGAAAGAAAGAGAAACAGACAGAGAGAGATGGAGGGAGAGAGAGAGGAAGAAAGGCCAAAGAGATGAATCACAAGAGGGAAAAATCCAAAATTGAAAAATGCATGTGAAGAAAGCTTTGGAGAGGAAGTTATGTGCACAGATTGGAGTGCTTGGCATGTCCGACAGGCTAACTAACACAACTGCCGGTGCAATAATGAGACCATGTCAGCAGAATACGGTGGGAGACGGGGGAGGAGGGAAAAAGGAGCCCTTGCTAAGACAGTTCCTGGACATGCATGATCTCACGGGATGGCAGAGCGATGTAGCTGAATAGATAACAGCCTTCTGGGGACAGACTCACCGTTTTGTTGGGCCAGTTGTACTTCTCAAAGATTTCCTGCGCACGATCCTCCCCGCCATCTGTAAACATCATTATCATCTTATTGCAGTTGGCCCTCGGGGCGCTGCTCTCCTGTGGCACAAGAAGAGAGACGAGGGAGAGAGAAGAGCAAAGAAAGAGGCGGGGAGACAGGTTAGGTACATACACAAGAATGAGAGGGGAAGGTCATCATGCTAACACATCATTTAAAACAGTGTGGTACTGTGGTAAATAGATGTCAAATAAGCACAGGGGAAGATAACACATTCAAAATATTACATAGATAATATTTAGCTATATATAAACATGAAATAAATAGTTTATAACACACTATAATGCAGTTGTACGCAGATATCAAGTGTTTATCAATGTATTTGTCACCCATAAGTGTATTAACAGATAAGGAATGACCATATAGTTAAACACATACATCTTCATAAGACAAGTTTTAATGGTTGACAAATAATGTACATTATTAAACACTTAAAAATGTCCTTATAGCTGCTTATAACTACATTTCAGGGTTATAGACCGTTTATTAAGTGTTTGTATACTGGTTATTAATGCTAAATGGTGGAAGGGAGGGTTAAAGTGAAGCGTTACTGGTATTTTGCATTAAGACTCCGTAGGGTAAAACTGATTAAGTAGAAACCTTCCTGTATTGTATATGGGAATGTACATTGATCAAACCATTACTGATCAATCAGCAATCTCTTTGACTCCTGATTTAAACTCACTACATGTATGGGGCAATATATTGCAAATACCAAATCAATCAAACTGTGTATTTTTTAATTATTGGCAGATATGATTATAGGTCCCAGGATTATTTTACAACATTAGACCTAGAATTAAAGATTGGATGGATGCAATGGTAGATCCACTCCATAAATCTCACCTCAGTAGATTAAAAGGTAGTTTAGAAGATGGGATCTCTGCATTAGGACCCTTTTTCATTAAAACAAATCAACAATTTATGTCTATTTAGATTTAATTTATTGCTAAGAATCTCCTGTGTATAGGATTGTTCTCCTTTTTATTTCATTTCATTGTGGACTGGGTCTTGTGCTATTTATTTTTATTATCTGTTCTTTCTTTTCTCTACTTACGTTACTATGTCTTTTAATAATGTCTGCTAATAATAAGCTCTACTTGTTGCCATGTGCCAAACCCTTTCTTTAAAATGATCAAATACTTCAAATAAAGGTATTCTCCCTTATGTTTACATAAGTGTGCGCGTACGTATATGGTTGTATTTTTTATTTATTACTGATGGCTAACCTGGTAAATCTCCAGTGTAACTCAATGTAACAACCAATCTAACATTAATTCACATCTTTAGTGTTTAAGAGTATTCTACTAATGCATCGTATGAGCAGATAAACAGAACCCCTTCTTTATATATTTTTGTTTAGCCCTGGAAATATGTTTCCCTCCATACTGAGGTAAAATTATTATTCATCGTCCACATCATAGTTTTCACATACTACATTTAGTTGCAATAAACCAATCTAAACTTTGGTTACAGATTTCTTACCCGGGTTCCTCCCCCATATGATCATAATTTTAGGATTTCATTTGAAGTATACAATATTACTCTAGCGTTAAATTAGATTTCAGCAGTATATGCTCGTAGCCACGCACCACTTTTTAGCATTCAGCTTTGATACAAACTCCCCCCGCCTGCCTGCCTGCACAGCAGCTGCCATTGATATGCAGGCCAGTGGCATGTCAATCTGACAAGATTCTAATAAAGATAAATAATATTGCTACAATTACATATTTTTATTGTGCTTCTGCCACCAATCACGGGAGTGGGTCTGCCACAGACAGCGATTAAACGGGCCTTTTTATTTCTCATTCTGCTGGCAAGGGAAGGAGGGGAGGGTGTGGGGGGGGGGGGCAGCTGGCACTTGGCTCTATGCCTTCAAGCCCACCAGAGGAATATAAAGTGTCTGTGGCTGATCTCCTCTGGGCTGCGCTCATCAATCATCCCATCAGAGCCCATTAGGGTGGCAGCCTCTTAAAATACACAGCAGCATACGGAGCTGAGGCAGCACCTGTGTCGAGAGCACGTGGACGCCTGCTGCTGACAGACCTCACGACGGCGCTGGCTGCTGCAAACGCTAGCGTCACTCCGTCGCAACGGCGGCTATTATCAGACCTACCTTCGACAACGACAGAACTCTGGAAATGTCTTACACAAACCTGGACGGCTCACTGTCAGCACTGTTTTATCACCGTTAATCTGGTTTTATTAACTGGATCTGACAGGACGTATAATAACATGCTGGAGCTTTAGCACATAGTTCCAGCGTGTTATTGGAGGCACACGATTCCTCCGCCACAGACAAACATCCACCCTTGCCTTGCCCTTCCCTGAAAAAGGCTTGTTGGCGCTTACATTGAGAAGCTGTTCAAAGGCAAATGTGAAGCCAGACTTGTAATCTGTGGTTCCTTTGGCTTGCATATGCCCGATGGCCTCCTTGAAGATCTTCTTGTTCCGAACATTGGCTTGGACCAAAGTCCTGAAGCATGGAACGACAGCTTCGGCCTTCTCATCGAACTAGAAGGGGGGAAATGCAAACACGACCGTGAGCAAAATGTGCATTCAAATTTGTGTCCAACTGTTGTAAGACCGTGTATCTCTGTGTGTTTGTGTGCGTAGTTCATGGCGGCAGGATGCAGACGTGGGTGTGCGCAGATGTAAGCTGCCCTGCTACTCTCTGGCTGGCAGTAAACACTGGTAATTACAACTTTCCACACAAAGAACAGGTGCACCTGCAACGCCAGTGCAAACCACTGAACAGAAACCCAGCCAAGGTAATATCATCTGTCTCATCTCATCCACCGAATTAGCCTAAAACGCTGCGTGTGTGTGTGTGTGTGTATGTGTGTGTGTGTGCAGGTTTGTGTGTGGCGTATATTTTCCTGCTTGTGTGTATAGTGTCTATGCGTGATTACAATATTAGCAGCAATGTCTGTAATAGCAGGGTTTCAAATGCTGTTTCCTCTTGAAGGTCAACCTCAAAATCTACTGACATTTTCAGGACAGATTGATGTAAAACATTACGTGCGAGAAAAGCTGACATTTCTCACAGGTTGGTGTTGTGTCATATTTAAATTGTCAGACACCGAAATCAAACACAGAAAAGTATTTAGAGCCACATATTCGATATTCATCACTGTGTCACTTCTTAATATCACATTATGTTAGGAAATACAGTAGCTGTGAAACAAGATTAAGAAAAAACAAGCTGGGTTTTACATCTACTATCTATAATGAATTCAAAAAAGTCCTAAGAAATAAAGTCTGTATTATTATAACTAATTAAATCACCATTATAGAAGTGAGGCCACAGTTTGTCATAAAGAAAAGTGCTGAAGCATGTAGATAGCAGCGACGGCAGTTTGATGATTATTTTCAGTTAATTTTTGGTCATTAATGTCTTTTGTGTTTGCAAATAATTCACAGCAAGCTTTTGTAAGCCCTCACTTTCTTTATAGGGGTGAAATCAGATGCGTTCCCACCCAGATTACCATGCTCATTTCTTGCTCTTAGAGCTGGGATTTAGAGGCATACAGTGGCTAAGAGCAATGGATTATGAAGGATTACCGAAGGAAGTCTCCAAACAGAGCCACCACACCAAGCATGTGGACGTGTTTGTGTGTGTGTGTGTGTGTGTCCGTCCTGCAATATAGGATGACGTTAATGTTTCCCTAAACATTAGTCCTAATAGAAAACTTGGTAATCAGCAGAGAGAGAGAGAGAGAGAGAGAAAGACGGGCACAATCCCACTCGGACAACGGTGGTGCAGGAGAAGTAAATACACTATAATGAGGGAAGTGCAGTGTTTCCACTGAGAGCAAACAACTGGGAGCAGTGTGAGCGTTCACTGGCTCCCTGCTTGATTACTACCTGCTTAATGAATACAACACATATTTGTGTTATTGGTGCTTTCAGGAGTGATTTGTATCATTCATTTTCAAATCACGCTTGCAAGCTTGTACTCACCTTGGCCACGTTCACATAGTCGTCATCTGACAGAGTGTCCAGCATCTTCACTACGGAGGTTTTCATCAGCTTCAGAGTGAGTCCGCTAACACTTCCACTCCTGCAGAAAAGTCGCACTCTTAGATCAGTTATGAAAAGATAAGTCCTAATCCTGCTTATGTCCATTTTCCTAACTTGTGAGGGACAGGTTTAACCGTTTTCTCACAAGATCTTTCACATTTAGGCATGCATTCAAAATCTACATGTTTTAGATGGTGACACAATGGCAAGTGGACTTCAATCAAGGTGAGAAAATGAGCAGCGTTCGCCTCCCTCTAACTTTTCCTCAGACCAACAGGTGGCACTAGCGCCCTTTGAAGCAGACATCCACTCCCGCCAAGGGGAAAATGTGGAAAGGGGAGACAGACTAAGGAGTAAAAAGACACTCACACGTCCACAATGATGATCATGTCCTTTGGAGACGATGCACCTTGGATATACCTGTACAAAAGACACAAAGAACGGACTTTAATTTGTTCCCATAATCTTTGAGAGTTGCATTAAAGAAAGGAGCCAAAGTCACAATGAGCCGAGCCATGATAATATGGAGCGACCATGGCTGAGCCCACTTAAGCCACGGAATACTGAAAAGGCTTATGTGCTTAGAAGAGTTAATAAGTTGTGTTATATACTTCAGTGTTGGCTCCAGCTCCTGTCGGCTGACTTCAACAGAGATACTCCTCTTTACTGAACAACAATGCCTAGTCTAAATAATTACCGCATAAGCCAGAGTAATTGCTAGTTTGTGGTCTAAGTATTTAATAACATATTCACTAAAAGTGGCCTGCATGGAGCTGTCCAACTTCCTAAGCACACAAGCTATCTCTGTAAAGCCGAATACGGAGTCGAAAAGGTACAAAATTTAACATATTGTGTCTAAACAGAGGAATCATATAACCCAATTATTAATATGTTTATAAAGGCTAAGATTCTTTGTGTTTAAACAGGTCCAGATATTACTATTTATCTAATATCCTGCTTGAATTAGCTTGTTTCTTCTTTCTTTTTTCAAGAATGTGACATTATTTATCAGCTAAAGGCCATAATAAGCTGGAGACCTGTTGATGTTGTTGGAATCTCCTCATTTCAGGTGACGCTTAATTAAAGTTGTTGCTTAACCCTTTAAAAGGAAATTTTCTTTAAAAAAAAAAAACTGCCAATAGATCAACATACTGTATAAGCCAAAGTAATTGCTAGTTCATGGTCACTTTAAGGTGTTGAAACTCCTACTGTAAGCACACAAGACATCTCTGTAAAGCCCAATACCGAGTCTAAAAGGTGCCAAACTCAACATCTTTGGTCCAAACAGAGGATTCATATAACCCAGTTATTTCTATGTTTATAAGGGCTAAGGTTTTTTGTGTTTAAACAGGTTTTTGAAATGCAGATATTACCATTTATCTTATATCCTGCTTAAATTAGCTTGTTTATTCTGTCTCTTCCAAGAATGTGACATTATAAGTTAAAGGCCACAATAAGCTGTACTGGAGACGTGTTGATGTTGTTGGAATCTCCTCATTTCAGGCGACGCTTAATTAAAGTCGTTGCTTAACCTTTTAAAAGTCAAGTTTTCTTAAAAAAAAAAAATCAATATATCAACCTACTGCATAAGCCAAAGTAATTGCTAGTTTATGCTCTAAGTACATAATAACACATTCACTAAAAGTGGCCTGCACGGAGCTGTCCAACCTCCTACTGTAAACACACAAGCCATCTCTGTAAAGCCTAATACCGAGTCTAAAAGGTGGAAAACCAGAGGATTTGTATAACCCAATTCTTACTATGTTGATGAGGGCTAAGGTTTTTTGTGTTATGCGTTAAAACAGGTTTTTAAAATTCTGATATTAGGTGATACAGTTGACGCTTAATCAAAGTCGTTGCTTAACCCTTTAAAAGTCTTAAAGCCAATATGTTGACACACTATTTTCAATACCATCAAATAGGTCTTCCCAAATCAAATGATCACTTTGTCGTAGTGAAGTAACTACCCTACACTGCCTTACTTGATTATTTAATATACTGACAATTATTTCAAGAAACACAAGTATCTACTTTTGAAATTATTTAAAGACAAAAAACATTTTAGGACTTCAAATGAGCATAAATTACTTCTAAAGAATTTATTTTTTGAAGTAACGCTATGATGACTCATACAGTCTAATGTGCTTTATATAGTCACTTGAAATTTGTATAAAGTCTTGAAGGAGCAGCCTGAGTGGTGTTGACCTGTGCTGAGCTAAGTGCTGTCAGTAAAATAAGATAGCTTGACGGTTCTGCTCCTTTGATGACTCATCAGTTGGGCGTCAAACACATTATGTACTTTGTCGGTCCCTTTGTTGGGGAGGGGGGAGGGCGGGGAGCTCAATGTGACAATTATGCTTCTGCTGCAAAGCAACTCTTAAAATAAGGCAGTTCTGGGTGTGTGTCGGCCACGGCACGGTGTCGGGCCACAACTGAACTAGCACGGCCAGACAACTTGTGTCCTGGAAGAGGCGAGCACGTAACATCTGTCCACGGTTGATAGAGGATGACATACAGAGAGAAATCAAAAAAATCCCTCATTCTGTTCCAATGGCAATTAAATTCACATTTACCCCTGATACAAAGAGAGCGGAGATTGATGGACATTGTAGGCTTTTCTATAGCACACTGCGGAGGGGGAGGGGGGATTTCAAATGTGAGGACTAGTTTGACATTCTGAGGAGTGAGCAGGCAAGCAGTTAGCAGCCGTCTTAGGCAGAGGCAGAGTAATCATCAGGGGTCTCTTTCTGCTGATTATCAGCCGTTCCGCTGAGTGTGGAGAGAAGCCAGCTGCCTGTGGGCCAGAGAGGCTCTTTTCTTATGCTCGGCCAAGCTGATACGGAGGTAGAGCAACAGAGCCCCGGTAGGCTTCGCACACTGCTCTCACAAGTCTCGCCGCTCCCACTCACTGGCAGCAGCCACTCCAACCTGCAGCATGACCCCTGACCCTGCGTTGAAGTGACGTCCCCGAGCACGCCGCCTGGGCTGCTCAAATCCGTTTTTCAGACACAACCTGGGCCACAGAAAAGCTGCCTGAAACCCCCAGATGGAACAGAGACTCGGCACCAGCACTGCCACGCAAGAGGTCGATTAACTGAGCATGCCCAGAGTGAACATGGGTAAAATGTGTGTGTGTGTGTGTGTGTGAGAGAGAGAGTTGGGGGGGAGGGAGAATCCAATTATTTTCAATAATAAAGAATGCCACATCAAAGGTAGAACTTCCGCAGCTCTCCACAACTGTGTGGCGTATGAAATCAGGTCTGGAACCATGAGGCATATTGGCATGCATGACTTTTATCAATTTAATTACTGAAATCTTAATTTGAGGGAGTGAGAGGGAGTGGAGTGGAGAGTGGGGGGAGCTGAGACTCCACACAGTGGCTGCTTCTTTTTTTTTCGAGCGGATGGGGTTTGTGAAAGCGATCAGCGATGCAGGACGGAAACTTGGTCAAAATGTGGTCCACGTCTCCACTCCCCTCGGGCTCGGGGGACGGAGACACTCCTTCTGGAGATTGAAGGAGGGTCATTTGGTGACGGCTGATGCCTGCAGACTAACTGCAGGATTTCATTAACTTCTCTGGTCAGTCTATTTCTCACCGAGGAGAATAGTCCTTTAATGGGACTTCTGCGTTATTTTGAAGGGGCTAAATGTTAATTATAAGGCAATGCAGACCTCTATTACTGGTAGTCATTATGGGTCATCTTCCACACCCCCGATGTAAAATCTCACAATGAAGAACTGTGTGAGCGTTGGCCCTAAAATCTGCAGAGAAAATATCACTTTCAAGAAGATCATTTCTCTCTAACTGTGAAAGAGGCAGCATTGATCAGCAGTAATGGGGTTTAGGAGGAATGTGTGAGCAGTGATGGAGTAGAGGGGAGTACCACATGAGCCAGGATAGCGTCACTCAACACTGAAGCTATATAGTGCTGCCATGGCTGATTTTCCCCACAGATTGTCTTGGCGTATCAGCACTGCTCTCTTTCTCTCCCTTTCCATTGCCTGAAGCACAATTGAATTTTCTCTGTGCCTCTGAGCAGAGGACATCAGGATCAGAGAGAGCGGGGCGGAGTGAAGGATTTTCGGTCTCCGGGCTTATATGCGGTTCTACGGTTCCGATAGATACAAATCATGAATTGAGGCCGGTATCAGTGTATAATCCTCCACATTTTTGACTCATGCATCCAGATGTGTTGTTTCTGCATGGATTCCAGTCAGTAATTACCTCTCAGCTTCTGCCCACTGATGCCATTCTTTCCCTGTCATTACCCAGTCTCCGGCGTGCCAAGGCCAGGTGACAAGCAGATGGGCCTGGCTGGTGCTGAACTGAGCCCTGTCGCCCATTCTGTTCCACCACGACACAACCATCAGCCATCAGCCGGCAGACACAACATATCAACCCATGGCCTCTCTGTCCGCTCGCTCAAAGTTATGGTCGGTGTCTAACCACGGGTGCTCAATCATACTAACTGGTAAGAAGACTCTATTTCAGACATTACTATTGTATTTATCGTTTTTAAACTGTGAAAAGCTCAATACACAAGATATATTAATGTGACAGCTTCTGAGTCCAACTGTATGTGATTTAATTTAACCTTTTTATTCAAGTGAAACCTAAAATAAAAGCAGAGCAGAGTGCACATACAAACAAATATCTGGTAACTTAGTCCTTATAAGTACATTAACCATAATACATACAGTACAACAGCTTCTAAGAACCCCAAAAAGTGACCATGTTTCTGAATATTATAGAGATAATGTGATATATAATCATATTATGTTTAACTGAGGCTGTTTGTTTTGCTGTAAAACATACATTTAAGTGACTTTAAATCTTGTATAGCTGATCCGGTCTTTTGTTAAGACACTGTGGAATTAATTATTAAAGTGAGTTATCAAAAAAATTACAAATATTTACTTCTCAAATGTGAGGATTTACTTATTCAATCTTGTGAAGGGCTCATTGCATGGGTGGAATATGGTCTAAAAAAGGTAAAAAAAAAAAAAAGTGCCTTGGATTATTTTTGAGGGAAACTTGCATTTTGTACTTTTTTGAGACCATATTCCACCCGTGCAATGAGCCCTTTACAAGATTGAATAAGCACATCTGAAGGATCCAAAGAGCACCTGTATGTGATGTTATCACCACAAAGACCCTGCAGGGCTTCTACTCCATTGTATTCGTGAAGATTTACTGTTTTTGTCTTTTTTGAAAAGATGTAATTGAATCTTTTTTTTTGGTTTGGACTGTTGGTCACACAAAAATAATCAATGTGTTGTCATCACTTTGAGCTCTGAGAGCTTGTGATGAGGATTTCTGCTATTTTTTTGATATCTTATAGACGAACTCAGAGCTCAACAACAAGGACTGCCCACTGTGCAGTAACGATCTGTCGCTTGTGAGAAAATGGCGGCGGGTAAAGACAAAGCTCATGAGCTGTAGCGCGAGCGAACATTTCAATTCTCCTGGAAACAGGAGTTTAGTTGGGTGTCGGTAAAGGATGTGGGTGAAACTCCAAATTAATTTACTTTAAGAAAGATTAAACATAACAATTAACTTTAGTCTAGGGGCAAGTCAAAATTGACTTCAGGCAAGTATATTTCTAAAAAAACAAAATATTAACGTTGAACCCTGGACTAACTGATTAATCAAAAACAGAATTCACAGATGAACTGACGAAGGAAATAATCGCTGAGCAAAGTATAAATGTTTGCACTATATCACCCACTGTAACAGAAGGCATTTCAGCTAATAGCAGATATCACGTAACAGCCAAAGGTTAAGTGGCCAATGTTTTTTTTTTTTATCTTACGATATATTATTAAGCCAATATATTGAAAAACGGGTCGGGCTACAGCGGCAGCAGCAATGACTTTACGCCCATAAAAAAACAGCAGAAAGCCATTACCTACATCATGTATGTCATGATATAAACTGTCACAATATGTACAATCAAGATAAGTCGTGTGTGTGGCCGACATGTGGTCTGTACACTGAGGTGGAACGAGGTATTGCTCTAAATGAGAGGAGATTAAAGCGGCAACATTCACGGCCACCCCGCCCTTACAACACGCCACCACCCGCCATCAATCTAAAAGAAATGCATTACACAAGCAACGAACACAATGACATATTCTGCGTTGTGGTGATTGTATTTTTGCTCCTTTTGCAGCCGTCTGGTAAAAGGAGTCTCATTGGAATTCATGAAATAGTTTTATCATGGCGCAGCGCTGTAAAATCAATACATTAACTGTGCCGGGGGGCTAACTCTCTCAGGAGATTGTGTTTATGCACCCTGACCCATTCCACAAAGCGTTGCGCATTACATTTAAATTGGAGGAATTATCTACTACATACATTTCAGAAACATGCAATAGATACATGTAGCATGATACATGGAGTGGCTCGGGCTCATTTTAATGTGCTACAGTAAGTTAGCAGGAAAAGCTTCCTCTATGCTTGTGTGTGTGTGTTCATGTTTCACCATTTTCTTTTTGTTGGAATCATGTTTATTATTATAAAAATAATGAGTGGGAGGTATATACTACAGTACCATCTGCATTGTATGTCTTTGTCCACATTTAATGTGTACATTTTCTTCACAGCATGAGCTATGATATGCATCCATCATGTACAGTAGATGTAAGCAGAGTAAATGCAGAATAATGGGAGAACTGTATATAACGCAGAAAGACAGCTAGTGTGTGCATGTAGGTGTGTTCATGTGCATGCTCCCATGTGTGTGCGGATTTGTGTTGTGCTGATGGGCTTATTATTTTATGGACTGCTGCTCTCTTAGTGCTCCTGTGGATGTGGCAGGCGAATAAAGATTGAATTAAGATAAAAAAAAAAATATATAGGAGGACAGCGCCCAGAGAGCCTGCAGGAGAAAGAGATGTTGTCTGCCGTTTATTTATTCCACTTTCTGTTGATTATTGGAAGTGTTGCTACCAAGATTCACATTTCCATATTTTCGGTTATGCCTAAGAAGAACACACAAAATGTTATGCTCAATTTTTCAACCACTTTCCCATCTGGAAAAAAAAAGTAAAATATATTAAATTAGTCATGCATATTGGAATACATCAGCATCAATTATTAGCAGACGAGTACTAGTTTTATTCCATCTCTTTGAGATGGAATAAAAAGTACCCCGCCGTGTCTCTCACATTTTGGCTCAAACTGAAATGTCAAATATTTTATTGGGACTGTTAAAGCCGTGTGTCACCCTTCAGTCTCACCAGAAACACACTGGTCTTTCTCTTGACTCTGAAGTAGGGTGAAGAGACTGAAAGAAGGGAGATATAGGGAATGGTATTTTAGGGGATTCGAGGATTGAACAGCAGTCATAATATTTACAAAGAGGTTAGATTGACTTCTTGAAGAAATCAATATGTGATATAGCCTACATGCTGTTGTGAACCTGGGAGGTAATGGGATCTTTGCAACGCTTGGCTAACAGGACTCCATGCCTGTCTCTCTGGTTATTTCTCTCCTCGCCCCTCTGCTTTTCCCTCTCCCTCTGCCTTGCTTCACCCTCTGCTTCGCTTCCCTTGATAACGCGAACAGACATTATAATGGACAAATGTTAATAATTAATGTCAGAGCAATTGGAGACAATTAAGTGTGTTGACTGGACCATTAATTTTCCTGGGGCTGCTGGTGGGGGAGCAGACGGGGAGAGAGCCCATCTGTGGAGACAGGCGGCCCTACGCTCTTTTTCCTCAGAAGTGCACCTGGACAGCTTTGGCCGGGTCAGCCGCGCCGCCATCCATCCGTCCCAGGAAAGCTACAGGTCTATTACGCTACAAACTGGCCGTGAATTCTGGCCCCTACTTTGATTCTCCATAGTAAATCACATCTTTGACTTGGGGACTCTTCCCGGAGGCAGTCAGTGCAGACGTTACTGAAGCATGTTCCCTGCGATTGCATCTGTGTATTCCAGTCGCTATCGTTGCATTTGTGAAGTTCTAGTATCTATCGGGCGTATCTGCCACTGTGATCTGATGTATCTGTGAGTTTGTGAGGGGAGGAGTGCTGATAGGTGTGTGGGAGGATGTGTGAAACAGTGTGTGTTTTTTTCTGTACTTGTACGTTATTTACTTTACATTAGGGCTGTCAATCGATTAAAATATTAAATTGTAATTAATCGCATGATGGTCCATAGTTTATCGCGATTAATTGCAAATTATTAAAAAAAATTGTATCTGTTCAAAATGTACCTTAAAGGGAGATTTGTCAAGTATTTAATACTCTTATCAACATGGGAGTGGGAAAATATGCTGCTTTATACAAATGTATGTATATATTTATTATTGGAAATCAATTAACAACACAAAACAATGACAAATATTGTCCAGAAATCCTCACAGGTTCTGCATTTAGCATAAAAAATATCAAATCATAACATGGCAAACTGCAGCCCAACAGGCAACAACAGCTGTCAGTGTGTCAGTGTGCTGACTTGACTATGACTTGACCCAAAACTGCATGTGATTATCATAAAGTGTGGAAGCTCGTGGGTTACCATAGAACCCATTTACATTTACACATGAGGTCAGAGGTCAAGGGACCATGACAGTTTTTTCTCGCCAAAATCTAGTGTAAGTTTGGAGTGTTATTTAACATCCTTCGCGACAAGCTAATATCAATGTACCAAGTACCAAAGGACTCAGGTTTTTTAGTTTCATATGATGCCAGTGTCTTCACTCTAGCTTTAAAATTGAGAGCAAAACCGCCAGACGCAGTTCGCCTCGCTCAGAGGCCATCCTTACCATAATAATACTACTTTAGGGGCAACGGAAGTCAGAAGGCTGGTGGTACCACGGTTTTGACCTCTGCGGCTCACATTACCCCAGTTTCACAAGCTTGTCGGAAAACTACGGTGGCCTTCAGGTAACTTTAAACGTGAAAGGCTCTCTCTAGAGCCAGTGTTTGGTTTGTCCGTTCTGGGCTACTGAAGAGGACCCGCTCCCTATGTAGATATGAAGGGCTCATTCTAAGCTAATGAAAACACAATGATTCTTAGTTTCAGGTGATTATACACTAATGAAAACATAGTTATGAATATTATATTCCGTTTCCGCTAATAGATCCCCTTAAAATGTTACACACTTAAAGCAAAGAAACTCCCCCTGGCTCAACATCCTCAGTGGTGTTAGCTTATGGTGGCTAATGTTAGCAAACCTGTGTAACTGACATTTTGACTCTGGTCTACTTGTGCTACTGTTAAACTAAGTTTTAGCATTTACCATTCTGCTGTGGCCTTGTGTCTTATTCTCAACGTTCATAAGCTATTCAATATGACGTGCTTCACACGACAAGTTGACAGTGCGTCACCTAGCAAGTGTCACTCAACTGTTGCCATGGGAAACACCCATCCAGACGCTTGAAGCTTAGATGCTGTTTCCATAAACTGTTTTATCCTTTTAAATATTTTGAAAAGAATATACACAATAACTGTAGTATAATAATTATAGTTTATATTCCCTTACACAACAAAGTGTTCAAATGTCAGTTTGAGTTTAACACCAAGTGTTGTGCATGAGTTGATTTCATCTTAGCATCCGTACGACTTGAGTAAATGCTCATGTTGTTGTTTGTGTGACGGATGCTGCTATCTATTGCTGTCACATAGGCACACACGACGGGCTTACCTAACCCCTGTGGACTGTTTTTGTAACGTGTGTGATTGGCCGACCTCTCCGCCGAGTGTCAGTTGGAGAGACAGCATGTTAGACTATAATAACACAAGTCTGACCTGACATATCATGACACTCCCTGCCACGGCCCCGCCACTCAGCGCGGCTGGGCGCAAGTTGCTAGGCAACGGGCCACAGCGATGTCGAAGGCTCTGACACGAGGAAGAGCTCGACAGGAGTGACAAACATGGAAGACCAGGGGGGGAGACAAGGTGTTCCTGCAATAATACACCTCTTCCTTCTGTCACACGCGCTGCTGCCGCTCAGCAGCGTTCGCTTTCCTTGTGCCTTCCTGTCTCCGGGAGGAGTCCCCCAGTCAAAACATGTGTAAGAGAATTAAACTCGGCTGTACTTTGGTTGTAGCGCTGACAGATCAGAGACAGGATCGTTGTTTTAACTTATCCTGCTACACAGTGCCTCGTGTCTTTGGCATTGTTCACGTTTACAGTGTTGGGTACGGTGACAGTGGAGCACTAGGGAGACTTCTGGTGTTAGCTTGATTAAACTGTCAGGGAAAAAACCTTGTTAGTCTGATGACTGCAGAAACATTGAGGTAATAGGCGAGAACTTTAATTTTTTTTTTTTAATAAAAGACAAAAAAAAATTGTGTCATCCAAATAAGAACCTGCTTTCACTTCAAAACTGATACTGACAGATTAAATGATTTAGTTATATCTGAATATACCTGCGATTCTCGGTACATGGTTAAAAACTCTACTGATTCTTAGTCTCTCTCTTTTATCCAACTGGTAAGGAGGGTGTAAATTGTGATTTTAATATATTTGAATGTTTGTTTTGATGGTTCTTTTTGTTAGTGAATATAGTTATATGTTGTTTTTATTTTATGGGTATTTATTTCCCATGTTTTGGTAACCAGTGCTGGTTGATTAGAGTGAGAGCGTTGTAATTTCCATGTTTTTATGGATGAATAAATTGAACCTTGAGCCTTGAGCCTTTATCAACATCAACATTTAATTTACATCTAAAGCTGAATGGATTCATTCTCTTTCACAAGTGGCTACATTTAAAGATGTCAATATTGGGGCATTTTGGATCTTGACTTTCATATAAATAAACTTCATCACAACGCGAAAGCTTCTTTTGGTTATGTCTTTTGTTTGTTTGTCTGAGCTCGGTGACTTCATCTGACAGCCCGGGCTGACCTCAAACAGCCACTCAGGTTGAGCTGGATCCAGACAGAGATGGAAAACGGGGTCAGGTCTAATCAACATTGCTGTCATGATTATGTCCAGTTCACTCCAACCTGTAACCAGGCAACAGGCAGGGCTGCCACACAGCCGATGTGACAGTGGCAGGTAGATTGAACGTGGAAGGGTGGACAGGAAGCTTGGGCGGGTGGGTGACGGGGCTGTTTGGCCGAACGCAGCCTAGTTCTGTCCAGCCTGTCACACTCGCCGCCCCGGCACTCTGTGCAGAGATCAGCTGTTGCACAGAGAAGCACAGCCAAAGGTGGGCACTTTAAACAAAAAACATTAGCCTCTATCTTGCTTTGTCCTTGTAGCAAAAGACAATGCACCAACATTACCACTTACGGAGATAAATACGGGTCGGGGAAAACGTTTTGATCTCATTGCACTAAACAATATCCGTTATTTAGCTCCGGGCTAGAAGGAGCACAGAAGGTCTACAGGAGCCAAAGACAAAGCACTGCACAGGAATCATAATGTACAGTAAGGCTGCACTTAACCGTTAAAGCCTTTTTGTGTGTGCATGTGGTTACATTTAGCCGCCCACTAATGTGCAGATATGCCTTAAGCAGCCAGTTTAGGAAAAAATATTACAAAATATTAAAAACTTGTTTTCTATACAGGCATTATCAGAAACATATTTATATTACTGCATTGATGCTTACATTATGTTATCGTTGTAGTGAGTATTTTAGTGTAGTTCAGTGAAGTACATGTAATAATTGAAAATAGTTGTATGTAAGTAGGTAACTCCTTTTCACTCCAGCACTGAGCAAAAAAATTAAGAAGATTATGAGGATGAAAAGACCTCAAATCATCTTAAATATAACAAGAAAAAGCAGCACATTCAGTGGCAAAGTCTACCGACACCTGGTTTATAGCACATATATTAAAAAGTCCAATGTGTTTACACCATGTGTGAGAAATTTGTCACAATTTTAAGACAGCATGACAGTGGTGCTGCTGACAGCACAGGCGTCGCAATGACAAGTTAAATTTCTGCAATTTTCTGCACTTTTACTCTGCTGCTCTCTGTTTGTGTTGGTTCGAGGCTGTCCGCTCTCAGCCAGACAATCTCCTTTACTCTCAACGCTCAGCTGGACTCTCACCTGGTGCCCAAAAACTCACACCTTCCAACACTCGTCTGGAACTGGGATAACGCAATAAATTGAGATGTGTATTATTTGAAATATGGCAAATTTGTATAAGAATTTAGCACATCTAGAGCTGATTTAGTCATTCTGAGTAAAAACTGTTTATAGCGTACTTTATATTTGTTGATGCTACTTTATCGAAGTCAAACTTAAGCTGAATGTTTAAATCCAAAATCAGTGAGTAAAGAACTCTTCCTCTTATATTTTACTAAAAGCTGGCATGAGCTTGTTTTTTTGGATGATGATTATTCAGAAGTAGAGCTGCAACGATTAATCAATTAGTTGTCAACTATTAAATTAATCACCAACTATTTTGATAATCCATTAATCAGCTATTTTTTAAGAAAAAGAAGTAAAAATTCTCTGATTGCAGCGTCTTAAATGTGAATATTTTCTGGTTTCTTTACTCCTCTGTGACAGTAAACTGAATATCTTTGAGTTGTGGACAAAACAAGACATTTGAGGACGTCATCTTCGGCTTTGGGAAACACTGATCCGACATTTTTCACCATTTTCTGACATTTTATAAACCAAATGACTTACTAATTAATCGAGAAAATAGTCGCCAGTTGCAGCCCTATTCAGAAGTACAGTACATTAACACCAGTGTCATTCTTTTTATCACCATTATAGCTCCTGAAGAGTCCAAATGTGCCAATTCTGAAAACTTCAACGTTCAAAAACATTGAAGATGGTGGATGTTTTTTTTTTTTTTTATTCTTCCTAAAATGGCCAATAGGCATTAATAGTGTAAGAAAAGAAATAAAATCCCTCTGATCCTGGTAAAGACGGAACTTACCAAGGTCTTCTGCGGACGTCGTACAGGTCAATCTTGTTAGGAGCCCTCCATGGAGTGGCTGGAGAGAGCAAGAAAATAAGTTATAAGCCGTACAGTGCACTGTAGGATATTTCATATCAGATTAGATCAAAGTAATCATAATTTCATTCTGTCCATCGAGTTACCAGTACGGCCATCTGATAAGAGATTGCCAATGTTCTGCAGCCGAGGAGCCCTAGGGTCAATTTAGACGTTATCTTGCCGTGAGTTATAAGGCAGACTGTTGACTCAGTACCCTGCAGCCTACCTGGGTAGTATCGAGTCACTCCTGTGGCACTGCCAAACACCTGCCAGCGCAGAGAACTGTCCTCCTTACGGTTTTCAATGAAGACCCTCTCCAGCGCCTGGGTCCAGTTCAACTCGTTCAGGATGACCGGGGCTGTAGGAACACACACATTGATAAACACACATCAGACTCAAATATAGTTAAGGCTCATTGTTTCTCGTTGATCAGTTTACACGGAAGAATAGTTACTCAGTTTTTCACAGACTTTCACCCGGATTTAAATGTCTCCATGCATCCAAACATTTCTGTGATTCCTGATGCAAGAGGACACCATAAACCCCAGCTTTCAGAAAAAAAGCAAGGTCCTCTTGCAATGAGCTCAGAATATGCTTCTGGTTATAAAAGAGAGAAAATGTAAATGAGTTGCTGATTATGTGCCATAGTCCCTCAAAGTAAGTATAAAAAAAGCAAGAAATGCTTAAACTACAGGCTCTAAGAATATGTTTTATTATAATCCGATTTAAACCAACAGTTTTGTGATTTCTTTTTGCAACTGTTTTTCAATTTTTCAGAATAAACACAGATAAATTCCCTGATTTTTAACCAAAAAAGTCAAACAAAAAGCCCTAAATGTAGAGTAAACAAAGTGCAAAACACCAGGTTTTCTCTGTCAGTAACCCAAAGGTCAACTCTCCATGCTGAACAACCTTGTCCGTGCCAGCAGCAGCTGAGCTGAGTACATAAGAATGGATGTATGCAGGCAGCTCGGCCGGCGGTGGCCCGGCATCCGTCTAATCTGGGTGATCTCTGACGAGTGCAGGAGGAGGAATCTGAGATGACCTTGGAGGAGGTCATATGTCACTCGCAGCATGTGGAGGCAGACATTTTTGATAGCAAAGAAATACAAACTATTCCTGTAAAAATGTCCATGAATGTGTGTCTGTGTTAAGAGGATTTGTGGATGCGTGATAATGAAAAAGAAAGTGCTTGTGAATGCGCGGCTTAACGCATCAAGGTGTGCGTTTTGAGTTGAAACGTGAGGTCACAGATATATCTAACAGGTCAGTGGTAGTGAAATTGATTTATGGTTGTGGAGAGAAGTATTCATCATGTAGTCAACAGGAAGTGGAATAACACGCTGCTGGTGGAGGTGGAATAACTCTACGACCACATCAACGTGGGCCTCGTTTCCTCTTTACCTCAGACTCTTATATTGTATTTACACTGTCACTTTTATGATCCAGATTATGCTTTTTCTATGTCTAACAAAATGCATCCACACACACACAAGCACACACACACACACACACAAACCAAACATGCTTTCAGTGTGTGTTTAATAGCTAAGCAGAAGTCAGAAGATGGGGAGTGCAATCAGAGGTTTAATAGCCACCTGATTAAAGAGGAAACAAGACGAGGCACTGAGCTGAGGAGAACTTCACTCGCTTCTCTGATTTAATTACTCAGCCAACCAAAACTAGACGAGCCTCCGAAGCGACAAGTCCGGCTTTCCTCAACCGCTGGTTTGAATTTCAGACAAATAAACGATCATTATCCTGTTTCCCCCGTGCTTTTCAATTACAGCTCAGTGTTTGACAAGCTGTCAGTTTTAGAGGTATTAAATACGCCACGACCTTCCCCTAATCTACTGCTCACCTCCTGTACTGTAAGCCTCTGAATAATCACAATCACAGAATTGCCTAAAAAAATATTATATTGTTTTTTATATTTCCAGCTGAATGTTCACTCGAACCCGAAATTGTAGCTCAAAATAAAAAGCTAAGTTTCATTACTCTTTAGTATCCTGTAAAACAAATGCACATAAACAATCACACACGCACACACACACACACACACGCACGCACGCTCACTACAGCAGCACTAAGCAGTGTCTGGAGGATAGGAATATATGAAAGCCAAATTGCTGCCATCACCAAGGGGAGCTCCTCAACATGTTTTTCTCAAAATTCATAGACGTAAACACAAAGGAAGAATGGAGGAGGATAGAGGCAGCCCTACAGATGGGGATAAACATAAAAACCCAGAGAGAGAGGGGGAGGACGATTGATGGAAAGCAACACAGAAATTAACACGAATGAGTGGCTGCTTTCACAGCCCGAAAAGGCAATTTCTCGCTCATGAGGGAAGGAGAGAGAAAGAAAAACACACAAACTAAACTTCACTTTAAACTGCTAAATTGAAAATGGCAGAATCAAAGACTTAGAGGTCAAAGAATTGATTATCTGTGGTGTTTTCACATTACGTAACAAATGTCAGATCACATTTGTCCTTTGCTTTGTAGGTGAAACAACTAGCTGTTGAAAAGTCGTTAATCACAGTTTTATAGTTGGAGTTGTTACTTTTGATTTATTGGAAAAATCTCCATCAATCTAATGCTTTGTCAGCTTTTTGTGTTGCGATTACTTGAGGACAAATTCCTAAAGAGTGTGTACTAGTGAGTGACACTTCTGCCACAAACTTAATTGCATTCTTCCAGAATTAGAAAGGGAGCTTTATGTTTGATCTCTCATAACACAGAGTTTACATTTGCCAAGCGTCCAGATGGAGTGAACTAGAGAGAGAACTTAGTGAGACTCTCAGTATCTCTGCAACTTTGACTATGAATTTTCAAAACTTGCCGCAGTCGCTCCCATGACTCCGATTCATTTCCGACTAGTGGCTATTTTTACTGATGTTTGCGCGGAGATTATCAGGGAACCAAACCATGCATTTCAATTTCATCTGGCCAACACTCTGTGGTCAAAGAGCCATCTGATTAATGTGTAAAAAGTCGTATCCTGAAAGCATTAGCTATCACAGCGGGCTGCTGCGGCGGCAGCCTGTGTGCTGTGAAGTCCTGGCTGCTCTTATCTGGAGAGGCACTGGGTCTGTAATGATAGCTGTCCCAGACAGGCCAAGGGCAAACAGACATCCTGCGACCTCTGTTTAAAACTAGCACCATCTCAGCTACCTTGACTAACATCAAGGGATCAACCGAACTCTGGCTATGCAAGGATTATCAGCTGCAATGCTGCCCAGGGCTGCACATACACGCACACGCGCGCGCGCACACACACACACACACACACACACACACACACACACACACACACACACACACACACCTGACTGTGTGTTCATGATGTGTGTGTCTTTTAAGGCTGTTCTCGATGTGAATCTTGTGTGTACCAGAGATGTGCTCATAAGTTTCTTGGAAATAAGTTATTCAGCATGAAAAAAGCATAAAAAAACGACTAATCGACTACAGAAGTCTTAGTCGACTAAGACCAAAATGACCGACTAATCGACTAAGAGGGGGCAGCCCTATGTGTCTTTATTCACATCAAAGTGTTGGTCAGTCTTGGTCTTTCAATCAAGGTTTAATAAGACAGACCAAAGTGTGTTTATGATGCCAGCTGAAACTAAAGGCGGCGGAGGGCATGATGAATAAACAACTCAAAAATGTGAAATGCTTGCCTGCAAATATTATATGTCTATATCTTTTCTTTTATTGTGAAAGGTAAGAAGGGAAGGGGTGGATCGGGTCCGCGCTGGTCGTGGCTAGAAGGTAAGACGCAAATTGCGAAACTCTCGAGAGATGGTAACGGTTAGGCATTGATCTTTAAAAGTTGAAAGGAGTGATAAAGTTTGCTGTCCTGGTTCGGACTACGGAGCCTCCGTGTTGTTGTTTCATTAATACAGGCGCAATTCAACTCACAGCATGGTTGGTTGACCCCTTAAGCTCAGAAAATCGACCGTGTTACGAAAAAAAGATTATGCCGCTTTTTCGCCACGTAATATTAAACGTTCTGTGTGAAAATATTTGTGAGGAAAACAACAGTTTGAAAAAATATATTGACATGCGAATTAATCGCACAAAAAAAAACAAATGTCTTCGATGTTTGATGTGATCCACCTCGACTGTCAGGCTAACTCTGCAACACACACACACACACACACAGAAACACACATCTGCTGGTGATCTCTACAGAAAAACGGGGACATCAGAGATAAGAGAACGGAGCGAACTAATTCTCTTTGATTTATTCATTTAGGATGCGCTGTGACTTCTCTGGACAGTTGATAAAAAGACAAATTTCCCCTGGGGGGGAAATATGCTCACACAGGCAGACAGGGCCTCCGAGCGCTGTGTTGGGCTCATCTTTCACGTGGAACGCGCCGCTCTCTGATATCTTTAAAAGGTAATTCATCAGCGCGCCGCTCCCCTGACATTTAGAGCACCCTTGGCTTTGCCCCTTTATGGAGCAAGACTGCACACCAAGTAGGGAAACAATTATGAGTGGGATTTATGGAGCATCTCTGCGTGAGATCATTTCTCAACCCCCTCCACCACCACCTCCTCCATCCTATGACCCCCACCCTCCCCCAAACCCCTCACACACACATTATTCACACCGATATAGCCGAGATAAAGAGCCATCCACAGCGATCTGCGCCTTATGCCCTGTATTAATCCAACATTATAGAAATAGGTGCATGCGTTTACTGTACACACAGAGGCCGGTGATATATCAGAGCGGAACACCAGTGGTCCCTCATAACACATCCATAACGGTAATGGAGCTGAAGCTATTAGCTAAGTCTGTCGGAAGAGCCATAACCATTATCACCGTCATCGCCATGAAGCGTTTACATATTGTACTTTTTAAATAGAGTGACTAAGTGGTGGTGGTGCAGTTTGACATATACGTAGGTGACATTACTCAAACAGACAGGAGACAAATACAGCTTGTTGTGAATCACAGTGAATTAATATCCATATTTTACCAAAGCCATATCTTAAAGGGACGCTTATTTTTCATACACTATATGTTTAGGTAATGTATAAAAAATAAGGGGAGTTGAATTTGTTTATAATTCACTGACACTTTACAGCTTCCCACACTTTTTTGGCAGTAAATTTGGGTAAAGAGTGATTTCTGATACCATTTTTTCCTTCCCAAAAATATAAATATATTTATTATTATTAACCTATTATTATTATTTAACAGCTGTTTACTACTGACCATGTATGAATGTGATATGATTACTATCTTTGTTGTTTGGCCTGTCTCAGGTTAATCATTTATAAAACATGAACAAATACATACAGAGAATAAAAGCAATAGAACTGTCTTTTATTATTCAGTTTGTAAAAGAACATAAATAAATGAAGCTATAGGAATAAATAACAATTCTCTTAGCGGTCTCCTCAGTGGACAGCCTGTGTGCTAATTTACTTATTACTTCACTTATTACTTACATACTGGACATATCGCCATTTTACTTGTTGGATTTTCCACTGTGAAATATTGCCAAATGACTGACATTATTTTCCTCGCTCTGACTACCGTTAACACTCCCCACTAGCACCGCACTGTTGTTGTTTGCTATCGTCACCTGACAAACTACCTGCAATCAGTTCTTTTTCGTTGATCTAATACAGTAGTTGCCGGTGGAAGCCATGATACATCCAGGTTCGACAGCACAGTGAAGGCTACTGTTTTGGAGCATCAAAGAAGAATTGATTTCCTGTTGAACAAGTTTCCTGATCCCCAATTTTGGGCAGAATCGGAACGACTCTAACTCAGATTATATTAGAAAACCATTGGTCATTTCAATTAAAGGGTCAGTTCATCCTAACTACAAAAAATATGCAGACTGTTGGATAGTTTTGTTTTAATTTCCAGACATTTTGACATATCTGCCCCTGACGTTTTTTTGCTTCCAGTCCAAAACAATGAAGATGAATATAATTTTCTTTGTGGCGCTCGCAGCGTCGAAGAGTCACTTTTACAGAATACGACAGCAAGATGCATTTCCAGCAACAGTGTCCTAGTTACGCTGCAGAATTTAAAGAGCTGCCTGCGATCATTTCAAATAACACTAAAGCTAAGCGAGAAAACAGTTTGTTGTAATTTGGGTGATAAAACCACACCTTCCTCTTTACAGACCAGCGTCTCTGCATCTGCATGTACCACCTCCATCTGCGTCTCTCTGTATTGTCAACCCAATTCCTTCTCCATCCACCCCCCCCCACCTCCTCTCTCCTGTTTCCTCTCTGTCTCTCCTCCTTTTCTCTTCTTTGTGGCCTGGCTGAGTGTTAAAGAGCCCGAACATTAAACCTTTCATCCTGTAGAGGAAAACGGCAGCAACAGGAACTGGCAGCAGCTCACACATCCACAAAGACAAGCTAAAACAAAGTCTAAGCCTTCCCGGAGAAAAATGTGTCTTTTTGTAGAGAAAAATAACGTCCAGAAGATACTGTATAACCTAATTTGTATTCTTTTGCAGTGTGCTTTACAAAAACGGGTCTCCAAGAATTTCTCTGCAACTGAAACAGCAGCGCTTACTAATTATAATTAAAATTCATGTGAAGGATTGAAGCAGATTCACTCAGGAATAGCATTTACTGTGAGTGTATTTGTCAGCGAGGACCTCGGTTTTGCTAAATGGTAATCTCAGACTGTGAAGGAGGGGTGAGAAATGGAAATTTCTCAGAGGAGGGATGATTATTCAATATACAGAATAAGAAAGAAGGGGAGAGATTTCACCACACCTCCAGAGAGCTCCTCCAAAAATTGTTTCTAATTAAAGAAGAGCAGTAAATAACAAACACATGAAATGTAATTTGTGAGCCTGGTGGTGAGTGAAGTAGAGTTGTGCTGTGCTGACTGTTCTAATTAGTGTGCTGGTAAACGATAGTGCCCCTTCGCTGGGCACACACTATAGGGGCGGATGGGTGAGGGGCAGAAAGAGAGAGAAAAGATGGAGTCTGTAAAGTCAAGAATGACAGAAATACAGCCCGCAGTGTTTAGACTGTCTTTCTTCTCTTTTGGTTTAACTTTAAATCCCATTTCCCTTATCCCCCCCTCTCTCTCTCTCTCTCTCTCTCTCTCTCTCTCTCTCTATCGACTTCTTTTCCCCCCTTTTTTTTTGTTGCACTTTCACTCTTTTTTTTCTTTCACAAATCACTTTTGCTTTTTTCCCACACATTTAAATCTGGTTTGATGTTGAGACGGGCTGAGTTGATCTCCAGCATGGCGTGAGTTGGTTGACAGGGAGGCTTCCTCCACTGGAAGGAACCTGGGGCGTGTGAAACGAATACAGGCTGCGCGTACTGCGCGTGCACAAACACACACACACACTCACAAAGATGACATTTTACATTTAGCTGAAGCAAATCTCAAGATTTACAGCTTACAGTTTGACTTTAAGATGACAAATGTAGCATGTTATTATAGAAATCTATGGCAACAGCACAAAGTAAAATGGGAACATGCGCTAATTGGAGCCACGGCATACGGTATAATTCGACTGAGGAACAAAGCATCACTCTCGTTCTCACTCTCCTTTCCTTTTGTGAACACATCTGAGTGTGTCTATCACAAGACGCCTTTGTCCCTCCACTACCAGGTGAGCTGACTTCTCTCCAGATCCATTTTAAACAAGATGAGAGACAATCAGAGGTAGTTTCACTCAGATGCAAATCTTTCCCTTCTTTACAAATCGCTTACGACACCGCGTTGACTCTCTATCTGCTGCATCTGTTGCACTCAATTTTCCACTGCACATTACATACACCCCATGCAATTTGCTCTTTACAAAGGTGAGTTGGATGATTTTTTGCCAGGAGCTTCCCAGAGGGGATCCAACCACAGACCAGAGAGCGCAGCAGCAAAATGGAGGCTAACATTCAAAGGGCAGGGAGTACAAGCTCGCTGCTGGTTTAGGCACTGATTCTCTCTTGTTAATGAAAGACTCATAAATAATTGAACGTTTTAGTTTTTATTGCATACTAGTCTACATATTACTGCTGAACACTCTCCAAAGCATAACATTTTAGCCTGCAAATGGCAGACGTACAAAGTTAGCAACTAGCTGGAGAACTTATAGTGCAGCATTTAGCATATAAAGAGCCAGATGTTTGGTGGAGAGCAAAAACTACATGGAGACGGAATATTGGGACTTACATCTATTCAAACAACAAAAACACAACTCCAAAAGAATGCTAATATTGTACTTATCTGCTGGATGTTTAAATAAGCAACTTTAAGCAACTTAAAAGGTGATTAAGACTGTATGTAAAGATGGATGACATAACAGCTGCCAAAAGTGAAGCCAAAACATCTGGATCGCCCCCTGGTGGCTGGCTGCAGTATAGGTCATAAATCCCACCCCCTCCATGTTAGCGGATGGGACATGGACCAAATTAAAAAGTCAAAGTACACGTCAAATACATTTTTCCCAAAGATGGTTTCTGTCATTTTAGGTAGTTCTTATCACGATGTACAGTATGTTCAAGTGTTAATTTTTCTGATAAGTTAGGGGGATGAGATGTCATGATTGACAGCTATGATTGACAGCTGTTCAGAGTGAAGTAGTCATTCTCGGCTCGTGATTGGCTCGGGCGGGTGTTTGGGCGGGACGTCGATAACGCAGCTCCAGCCACCCGATCACTACTGCGCAGACTCTGACTCCAAATGACGTGGGAGGAAGTAGAGACGTGTCTTCCATCTATATATACAGTCTATGGTTCAAAGTCTTGGAGCATCCTTGAGTTCACCAACAAGAAAAAGTTATGGAAGACAATAGCTGCATAAAAGGTAGAAAATCAATCTAAAAAAAGATGGTAAAATGTAAACTTGTGAACCCACCAGTGAGGTCCTGAAACTAGGAAAGGAGGAATTGGACAGTCAAATACAGGGAAGGGTGGTAATCATGGTTGTCATGTCTGTGTGTGTGTGTGTCTGTGGTGGGTTGGGTTAATCGCTCCATGCAAAACATTTAAGCTCTGCTCTTTCATCTGCACACACAGTTGGCCGGTCCTCGCCATTCATTTCTGATAACCAAGTTTCTCACTGTGCCTGACAACAATAGCAAACTGACAACATGACGTTAGGCTGCCGGAAAAAGGCGCCGCATGCAGCGGATTTAAACTTCAAATTCAATGAAAGGGCTTCCCACATTCACTGGTGGCTTTCTTTATTCCCTGCTGGGAACAGTGGCTGCTTATTCTCACACAAACACTAATGTACACAATGTCACACACCATGTCTACACTATACACACATAATTGCTACCTTCTTTTAAAAACGGCTGATTTACAACCTTCTATATTTTCAATATGTTATAATGGACATGCAAACTGCAGTGGAATGACCCAATCTGGATTAGCATCCTCTATCTACCGTATCAACTCGGTCCAATTACCAGCGAGATTACACTGGATCTACAAAATAGTCGCCAAAGAATAATTTGTATATTCCCTCGCTGTTTTCATCCTTATTTTTCGGTGATTATTTTTAAAGATTATATTCCCTCCTCTGCAATTATTCAGCAAATCCCTGTCTCTTCCTCGCCGTTTCTGTAACATTCGCTGGGAGAATAAAATCTGTTTCTCCATGGGCGACACCACCCACATCAATTTATTCCTCTGTGGCCGTGTTGCGATGTCCATTCTGTAATAAGCAACGATAATTAGAGGAAAACTGTATGAATGTTTGACCTAAGCTAATTAGAAAGTTTGCAGACTTGGCAGCAGGAATCAGCAGTGGGATAATGAATCATAAAATGGTTCATTACTGTGCTCAGGGAACACTCTCAATCTCAATAAACGGACATGGGGCCTAGCAGACAAATCAAACCAGGACGCATGCACCGCCTCATTTAGCTGCTGAAAGGATCACAATAAAAAAAAGAAAATGCTTTTTTTTTTTTTTTGCTCTAAATGGTTTCTATTATTAAAGTGTCTCTTTCCTCTCCCCCCTTTTTCTTTCTATCTTTCCTTCTATCTGTGCCTCTCTCTCAGTCCATCCCCAAGGACACCCATTTTGCAGTGACTGGCAATTCATGCTGCCAATTTCTGGAAAACAGTCAATTTATTCAGTGCATTAACAGTGCGCACAAATCAAAACAAGCTACTCCAACAACACAGAGCGAGCGAGCGCTAATAAACAACACTCGAGTATTTCACAACAACTGTTGAACATTATGCTGCACTTTGGCCTGTGCCCTGATTCTTCCTACACTTTTCTTTTCTCTGCCTTTCCTCTGGCCTCCCCCTGAGGAGCGAGCGCTGAATCTACCCACTCACACTGCTTCTCTTCTGCTAATCCTAAACCCACAGAAATACTGTAGATCCAGACCTCTCCAGACCCAGAGGACAACAATCCACCCACATCAGTTTCCTCAGACATCCTCTCCGAGGCACCCTGCAGGCTGCCACAAGTGGGACCGGAGCAGAACACGACATGCAGATAACAATCCTCTTTCGCCATCATGCTTAAGCAAACGAAGCTCCCATGACATGAAGGTGATGTAAATTACTGTAAGATAAGTTAGATACAAGAGTACTCCCCTTGTTTAACTTAGTTTGCACTCCTACAAGTCAAACACATTGATTGCAGCAGAACTGGTTTTATTCCACATATTCTTCTTCCTTGTCAAAACTTGAAGCCACATTATCCACAACTTGATAGTTTGGTCAGAGATTCAGGTGTGTTATGTTAGTAACGGCTAATGTAGCCTCAAGCAGAGATGAGATATAGAGGTCTTGTGGACTTTCTAAATTCACAACCCCCAGATTTTTTACAATTACATTTTTACAGCCACGACCGATAACTTTACCAAACTTTGCGCAGCTCCCTTTGGAGACACAAAAAACGGTATATATGCAGTAGTTCTCCTCATGAACTGTAAACCGACCATAGACTGGATATAAGAAGCGGACATAATCACTGTGACGTCACCCATTGGTTTGTGGACTGCCGTTTTGAAGCCTTGAATTTGGCATTTTGGCCGTCGTCATCTTGGTTTTTTTGCAACCAGAAGTGAGACGAGAGGGTGGAGCTAAGCACAACGGAACGCTGAATAATATATTTTTAGGCGACTAAAATGTTACAATTAACTTTCATGAACTGAAAACACACTGTGAAAGGGTTAAAGTTGTAAGACTAAAACACGGACAACTCCCAGACCGGACAACGCCGTGGTAGCAACCTGTCAATCACAAGGTAGCCACACCCTAAAGCATCCCCTGCTTTATGGTCTATTTGACTCTAAGTGGGACCATAATTTACTAAATGAACATCATGCTGTATTGAAGAAGACTTGAAACTAGTGATTGAGACCATAAACTCATGTTTACAATATTTACTGAGGCAATAAATCAAGTGAGAAGTAGGCTCATTTTCTCATAGACTTCTATACAATCAGACTTCTACACAACCAGAGGAGTCGCCCCCTGCTGGCTGTTAGAAAGAATGCAAGTATAAGGCACTTCGGCATTGGCTTCACTTTTCAGACCCGGAGGTTGTCCACTGAAACAGACTTTGATGTGTAAAGTCAGCGGAGATCCCCTTTAACCTTGTCTCCACTGCATTGCAGAGTCGACATCTCAAAATTGTTGATTCTAATATCTACATTTGTGCCTGGGACATTTAGTTTGGTGGCAAAGCATTATTAAAAATCATTGTACAATTGGGCAGTGACATGCATTTAAACAGTTTATTTATCAGCAATGTCTAAAACGCCGCACTCGTGTGCATAATGGAGTTGGCACAAAATCTCCAGTTGGCAATCTCAGCGCAGCAGACCGCGCAATGGGAGCTAACCAAACAACATCAATAGTAAACATTTTCCACATGTAGAAGTGAAAAAGCTAATTTCATGCACTGTACCGCTCTACTCTTGTAGTCTTCACCAGGCTCAATCAAGAGGCCTTTATTCTCTGACTTATATCTTCAGACGGGGGGAACCAGAGCTGGCACAAAATGGCTCCGGGAACAATGCGCAGGCCTGATTGCTCTATTGTGAGTTAGCTGCGGCCTTTGACATCTCCTCCTGAACCAAGAGTGTCTAATTCTGACAAGATTTGTCTGGAGACACAGCTGGAGGGCATTGTCACAGACAGGTGCCATACACTGCCTGTTCAACAAAGAGAGCGAAGAGCTAGACAATAACAGAAAGGAAAAAAAAAAAAAAAATGCCACTGTGAAAATGGCTGTCTGTCTGCACACGCTCCGGTTTTTGAGTCTTTAAAGAGGCAGGCAGACTGTGTCCAAAAGGTTAGAGGTAGATAACAGAGGGAACATGCCAAGCAAAATCAGTGTCCCGGAAGGTACATGTGTTCCCTTTTGTCCATTTGGCAGCTGCAGACTAAGGAGGGTGTTATGTCCGCAGGGCAGCACGGTGCCAAGCAGGAAGGGAAGGGTCCACGAGCGGGCGAGACCATGCCCACACAGACAGAAAAAAAAAAAAAGAATACAGTACAGATCTGGCGTGAGAAACCGTCTGTCAACTAAAATCATGTTAGTGGGCTAAAGTGATGGCTGATGTAAAAGAGGGGAGATCGAGCTAACATACAAGGTCAAGTCAAGACTGTCATCTATCCACTGCCCAGCGGGGTGTGTGAAAATCAGGAGGAGACATCGTGGTACTTGCATGATACAGGTAAACCTCTGTATATGTGTAATATATTACAAATATTACATACACACATACATATTACGCATTATCTTATTACCAGTTTACCATTTTCTTACAGGGCAGATTTTCGTCTTGCACATATTTGAGATTATTCAACATACAAAACACGTTTTAAAGACTTTTAAATGACATAAAAAAAAATATTTTCAGAGTTTTTATCCTGTGTTGTGTCATCTCTTGGTATACTATATATCAAGTATATTTCAAAATTCCTCACTTTTATCTTCTTGTCAAACACTCACTCATCCTGGACATAGGCCATATACATACATTTATTCAATCAATTGTAATTTGGTGCGACTAGCTGACCCCTACCATCATATAAAACCAGCTAGCTTGTGGTTATTAGTAGAGGCTGACATTCCAGCGGGAATATCAACTATCACTATGAACGTTCATCACGTGACCGGGACAGCACGGGACTGGAATCATAATACCGATAGGTCAGTAGAGATGCATCGATCACCAGTCTCGGTTATAGCCAATTCTGTGCCGGTCAAATTTACACGCATGCGCCGTACGATGGTTCACGTCGTATGCCAATATTTGCCACGGCAACAGTGTCTCCCTCTCCTCTTGCTCTGTGTAGTCAGTTCTCTGTGGGTAAGGGGGCATCTAGGGGTGCTGCGTGGGTGTTAGTGGAATCAGGGTTTTGGTGAGACGTATGAGGGCTGTGTTGTTGAATGTTCATATATGTTTGTGTTGTGTTTTTATGCGTGGACCACAGGAAGAATAGTTACTACCCTGGTAGCAACTAATGGGGATCCAAACTAACAAAGAAACAAGTAGGTGAGAGGCAGGTAAGAGGATGTTGCTCGCCGCAAGAGTTAATATAATATAATACACACACCTTTATATTCTCGTAAAAAGATCCTGATTCACAAGTAGTTTTGTATAAATAATCAGATAAATAAATACATAGTTTTAGAAAGATAAATAGTTGATGCTCTTTAATAGACCTGTATAGAATAATATGGTCTCTGATTCTTCTCTGTACATATATTCATAATTCATGAACATATAATAGAATTTTCCGTAAAAGAATAAATAATATCTATTTTACAATGTTTGTGTATGCTGTCAGTTATACTTCTTATAAAGAAAGAAAATCAAAATCGGCCAAGAAAATTGGCGTTGGTGTTTGTTTACAGTTTTATATAAATATGTAGTTCTAATACGAATAAACACGGGACGGGATGGGATTCATTCCTCTGGGATTGGGATGGGACAGGATTTTTTTTTGCTCTGTCATTGGATTTGGACGGAACAGGAGTTTTTTCGTGGGAGTGTGACGGGACAGGAGTGACAATCCACTCAACATGGGTTCTGAGGCGTGTTTGAAAATATCAGTTGACAAAAAAACTTCCAAAAAGATCGTGGTTGAGGTCTATTGTATTCATTTTTCCCCTCGTCCTCCACCTTAATCTACACAGATAGGTGCTGGTACATGTAAGCAGTTTTCATATCTTTGTGCTTGTTATGCTGTGCCTTCTATGTGGTCAGTGATTTGTTTGTGTTTAATACTTCGTTCTTTTCAGAGGGATTACACTATGCACATTTTTGGCCACATAAATGGAATGCAGCGTGCGCTCACACAACAATCAGTGTGGCAGAGGTCTTGAGGTAACCCTGCAGTAGGTCTGTCACTTTTAACTGTAGTGGCTGATTCAGTACATATGTTTATATGAAGCCTATGCACCTTTCCACCAAAACACTAATAGAGAAAAGGTATTCTTGTGTACTTACAGCCTTTATATATGTCTGTAGGAATCTGGACCGCACTGGAAGAGTAGTTGACCTTGTTTTTAAAATTGGGATCGTCCACAAACTCCAGCTCCAGAGACGTCGCACTCTCCAGCGGGTTCTCCTCTTCTCCATCCTCCGTCTGCACACACACACACACACACACACACGCAGACACACACACAAAACTGAGTGAGCATACAAATAAAAACGCGTGGATACATAATACAGCAAATACAGCGCCGCGTTCTGTCACCTCCCATCTTGTGGCTTTACAGCGCCCATCTGTGTCTCTGGTACATACAGAACAGTGTATTGTCTCTCCGTCTGACTCACACAGCATTTGGATAATGTTAAGCACAAAAATAGCAATTTATTCCGCCTTCAGATTTAGGTGGTTCTATAGTCTCCCTCTCATCAGAGGACAACAGCAGGTATCAGAGAGACTCATTAGTAACCGAGATGACTATCGCAGACACATGAGGTGCCATACAAATTAACCCAGACAATAACTAGCAACAAACATCACTTAATCACGGTTTAGTCTCCCACCCATTGGAATGATAGCATATTTCATAACAGACTGCCTCCTCTCTCTCTTGCCTGTGATTGTTTAAACAACAAACGCTGAATATTTCTAACATGTTTTACAGCTGCTCAGTGTGGCCATTGTACATGATGAGAAAGTCTGACACATATTGCATTAGGAAAGTGTCAGATATCAAAGAAAGCCGGAAGATAAAAGAGAACTGACATTTAAGCTTTTTATCTTGACAAAGTTATCAATGGAGTCCAATCTGTGCCTGCTCCCACCGGAGGAAGTGATTGTGGGATGTGGAGAAAAAAAAAATGGCAGCAAGATATAACCCCACTCTCCGGCTCAGTTTATTGGCTGATTTCTTGATGAGATTTCAGTGCGTATCTTAGAACCGCTCACTAAAACCTAGACGCATCCTTAGAAAAACAGCACAAAACTAAAACAAAAAACTCTCATCTCTGATCATTCCTCACGTATTCTGATTGCTGAAGAGCAAAAATGTGTGACTGCAATACGCACTTTTCATTTTTAATAAAGCAGCGTGGGCTAATTGGATCTGACATGATAAAAACTGTTTGTTTTTTTGGAGGAATTAAATCAAAACTTCATGTCCACGGCAGAAAATGATTGATGGGCTAACTTTAATTGACTATTAAAATGCAATTACAAGCTGTTGTTGGGACGAGCAGTGGGGATAGTTGTGCTGAAGTCCCATTGAAAGTCAACATAAGGAAC
>CAKAOI010028792.1:0-14720 GCA_916701655.1 Sebastiscus albofasciatus | reverse complement strand
GTCGTTTTGCGTCTCTCTCTCAGGGACTCTTTGCAAGCCAGCAATCTGTCCCTGGAGGAATTTCTCATTTCTAAATGGGGATGGTGCTGGGTGGGTGGTGTCAGAGATAAGTCATAGTGTTTATGAAGATTATTGTATAAGGTATTTATTATCCATTTCTTCCCTAGGAAATTGCTTCCCTGCCCATATCTGATGCCTCTTCAGGTTATGCAGGCAATGTCGGGGCATCAGCTTCAAATATTCATATCTACGTAGAATTATTAATGCATCTTGTGCTCATGGAGGAGTTTTATATTTTACTGGTTTCATTACGACATGCTGTGGAAAAGGCTTTGCTGAAGCCACTGTGGACCACTACTTACTCCACAGTGTTGTCTTTGAAATTATACAGCTGCTTACTTTGTTTCATTCTCACCTTCTGTGTTGATGTGTCAAGTACAACTTGAGAACAGTGAAACCACATTTCGAGTGGAGGAAATCACCCGGGGTTACAGTTTGAAGCGCTGCTGGGAGAAAATATAATTATGTGCATTCACGTTGATGTCAACACATAAATGTGTGTTTATATTACACTGTATGCAATAAAACAACAATACTCTTTGGCTCACTTACATTGCAGATATTGGCATGCAAAAAGTGAATAGAGCCCTCAGTAGACATTAGAGGTGATGTGGTAAATAAATGCTGACTCCCTAGCCGAGTCCAGCACAAATCGACAAATACGTTTTAGCTCACTGGGTTATCATTGACTGCCCTGTTGTTTGTCACAGCACACTGCTTGTTATAATGTAAAAACCTATAGACAATCAATGTCAAGTATGGCAATGAAATGTCGAGGACACAAAGTCTTTGTGTCTTTTTGTAGTTTCGCATCTCCACCGAGCGTGTTGCACTCTGACTGACTCGCTCACAAACACTGAGCGAGATGGAGAAAGATGGAGAGGAGGAGTATCTTCATTTGAAGTTGATCCTGCCTGCATTAGTAGTCTGTTCTGGTTTGGTGTATAAGCACGCTAACCACAAACTGTTGTTGCACAGCATGCAAATGTGCTTCTGTAGGAGAGAGGTCTCACCTTGTGCAGGCAAACAAAGAGCTTTTTGTGTGTTTTAGCCTACACATTTCTTTGTTGCACTCCAGTGTTACTGTCTGCACAGACTCTTAAATGTAAATATATTTGCTGTTTTTCTTAGTCTTCTATGACGGTAAAGTGAGTATCAGTTCATTTTGGACTGTTCGACAAGACGTTTGAAGACGGCTGCAACGATTTGTCGATAAATCGATCGGAGTCATTTTTCAACAAAGATGCCAGACATTCAATGGTTTCAACTTCTCGTGTGATCATTAGTTGATTTTCCTTGTCTTCTACAATATTGAATTGAATTTATTTGGATTTTTGACTGATGGTCGGACAAAATAAGACATTTGATGACATTTGATGACATTTCACTATCTTCTGCTGTTTAAGGACGCTTTCACAAGACACCATTTAGTCCGTTGTAATCAAACTCTGGTGCGGTTCGTTTGGGCAGTTGTGAATGCAGTAATTGTACTCTGGTGCGGACCAAAACAACCGGACAGAGACTGCTTGCGAGAGGTGGTCTTGGAGCGTTTCCATGCGAACCAAAACGCAGGCTGCCTGTGTGGGCATTTGTTGAGATGGACACTGGTAAACGACAGCTTAACATGAGTGGGAGAGGACGGGCCTGAACTTCTGCAGAAGTTCGATGTTTGAATATGCTACATAAAGTCAACAAAAATAGTGATGTTTATAAAGTAATTGGAGATCAACTGGAGGAGAAGGGATTCGTGTGCACAGTCGATCAGTGCCGAGTCAAAGTGAAAAAATGTTGACAGCAATATATTAAAGTTCGTGATTCTCTGCATTAAAGTGGCAGACAAAAAAGATAAATTTGTTCTTTCGTGCACGCCCCTCAGCAAATTATTTTTTTATTTGGTCCGCTTTAATTTATGCACTGTGAAACTGAACCAGACTAAATTGAAAACAAACCAAAAGTATCAATTTTACTCCGATTCGGACTAGACAAACAGACTATAGCTTGTGAAAGCGCCATTGGAGACCAAACGAGACTTAATTGAGAAAATAATTGACAGATTAATCGAACATAATCAGCTGAAGACGTCACCTTCAGCTCGAGGATATTGTAATGGAGATTTTCACTGTTTTCTGATGTTTTATAGACAAAACGGTTCATTGAGAAAACAGTTGAAAGATTAATTGATTTAAAATCTATTTAAAGATTTTTTAGAGATTTAAACATTTTTAAATCAAAAAATTGTTACAATAATTAAAAAAAAAATAGATATATTTTTATAGTCTCTAAAATGTCAGTAAATTGGGAAAAATGCCTATCTCTAATTTCTCAGAGCCCAAGGTGAGGCCTTCAGAGTCTTTTCTTCCAACCAACTGCCTAAAACCCAATTTCATTATTATCAATTCATAATAATATGAAATGGGGAGAAGCAGCAAATCCGCCTGTTGGATAAGCTGGAATCAGTGATTGTTTGGCGTTTTTGCTTGATAAATGACTCATACGATTATATTTTTTGCTGATGGACTAGTTGTTCGAGCTCTAGATGCAACCAGTATCCATATTTGTGCAGATTTTTCGTTTGAACATTTTCTGGTATATTTTTTGTGTGAGCGTGTGTGTTGGCGTGCGTCCCTTTCCTCTGCTGATAATGACAGCCGGCTGTGTTTGAATGATTCATAGCTGAATACTAATGAGACACGCTGCAGATGTCTTGGAGAAGCCAAGCTGTGCCCTTTAGGTGTCACTCAGCCCTCGGGGATGTTGGTCACCTGCACATCTTGCTCTCACGGCACCCGACTAACAGAGGCTTCACGGAAAATGCCAACTAATGCAGCGAGTTCTTAATTCCCCATTTGTTCCAGACTTAATTTAACCTTTCTAACTTTGTGTGTTGTTATGGTAATTTATGACACTTGCACAATGCATACATGATTGAAAGCAATATGTAGAGCAGATTGAAATAGATTAATCATTTTTGCCGGCACTCGACAATAGATTAGTTGTTTGGGAAGAGAGTGCAACAAGATCTAACAGAAGAAGGTCACGGGTAAAAAGAACATCAGCGTTGTGCAGTGGAGGGAGGCTAGCGAGCTGTCTAATAACGATAGGGAGCAGCGTTGGCCTTCAAAATGTGCCTCATCTCGTCCTCTCCTCATCCTCTCCTTTGCTCTCTCTCTCTCTCCTTTTCTTGTTTCGTCTTCACGGTCGAATATACCTGATGCTGCCTGGGCATAGCATGAGTCGGTATTGATTTCTCTTCCCTTTGCTCTGTTGGTGGGTGTTTGGCGGAGGAGTTCAGGGACACGCAGGGCTTTGTTGTTGTGGCCTTTGTTCCTTTTCCACGTCCTCACTTTGGTCCAACCTATGCATACAGTACATCACAAAAACGCCCCCACCTCAGCGTGCTGCCCACCTGACAGGACGCCCTCTGAATGCTGGCCTTATTGGTGTCACAGTCTGGAGCCCCCAGGGCCTGCAGGTCAGGACTTTCCACCGGAGCATTAAGGTGCACTAAAACCTCAGCCGGGTCTTTGAATAGTGAAGAAAATACCCCACTGATTGACTCCGGAGCGCTTTGGAAATCCATGTATATTAAACAGTTTGGAAACGCGGAAATTCAGCAGTGGACTAATGGAGTTTAAAATGGCTGTTGTCGATACAGTTACTTGAATTGAGATTAGAGCCAAGAGTAGCTATAATGTGCTATTTGCCGCTGTAAGCCAGGAGAAGCAATCACCAGGTTCTCAGCACAGCAAGATGGAGACTGTAGGTAGCTGTGAAGAGCAAGGCACCGCACTGTTCATATACAATTCATGTAAGGAAATCAGTGAGGCCGAAGTGATGCTTCAGGTTGGTATTTACATCCTTTATGTCACTTTGTAGTCAATACATGTCTAGTAGAGCTCAGTCATTTTTTATTGAGGCAGAGACTGATGTCAATATTTTAAAGTTTAAAAAATATAACGATATATCGGTCAATGTTGTAATTACAGGAATAACATAAAGAAGCAACTTTGATATTTAGTTAATTTGTCAGTGCTGCCTTGGGAACAAACTACGTAATTGAGACACTGTGTCTCAATTATACAGTACATTGATCGGCCAGCATATAGACCTTTTCAAGCTTGACATCATAAACACTCTAAATGGGCCCCTTTGTATTTCTTGTTCCAATGGTTATTAAAGCAGTAGCTGACAGGAGGTAAACGTGGACCAAAGCTGTTGCCCTAGCAACAGAATGACATGAAAAGGTCTATACAACTGCAACTATATCTACGATAAGCAATCGGAAGGTCGGTGGTTCAATCCCCGGCAAGTATCCTTGGGCAAGACACTAAACCCTAAATTGCTCCCGATGGCTGTGTGATCGGTGTGTGAATGAGTATTTAGATTAGATCCTGATGGGCAGGTTGGCATCTTGCATGGCAGCCTCTGCCATCAGTGTATGAATGTGTGTGTGAATGGGTGAAAGCTGACATGTAGTGTAAAGCGCTTTGAGTGGTCGGAAGACTAGAAAGGCACTATATAAATGCAATTCCATTTCCCATTTACCAAATGTATTAGACTTTTGCTCAGCATTCTGACAGTTTAATTTCTGGATTTTATTATTTTGCAATGATTTAGATAATCGATTAGTGAAAAGACAATTTTGACGATAAATCATCATTGAAGATGCTGAACATTTGCTGGTTCCACCTTCTCAAATATGAGGATTTCCTGATTCCTCTGTTTTATATCATCTTAAATTCAGTATCGTCGCATTTAAGATTGCAGCTCAACCTAAAAGTCAGCCCTTTCTAATATTAACTTATTGCTGATAAATCATATCTGTGTATATATCATGCGATCAGTAACAACAAATTTCACTGCAGACATGTCAAAGATATTTTTGAGGTAATGGAACAACACCGGTGTTACCGATTACACCGGACATTTTTACAAGAAAAGATGACGGCTTACTTTGATCTTTAACGTTGGATGGCCGTGTGTCTGGCCTCTCCGGTCCAGGGCTTTCACCTGGCATCGCTGCGCCGTGCACACCGGCTGTGACTGCTTCGTCCTTCGCACGGCGATTGCCTCATTAACGTTATGGTTCCATTATAGCATTGGGTTTAAATCTGAAATATTGCCAAATAAGCTCTTTTGCTTTTCGCATTGACAACCAAATCCTCCGCCATAGTCTTGTCTGTCTTTCGTCGTGTGTGTGAAATCTGACTCGTGCTACTCTGAGCTGAGACTCTGTACGGAGCAGATGCATTCACTCTCACTTTGTAGCGCTCGTCATCCGACTTTGTATTGATAACACGGCGCTGATACGCCAAAATGAAGGCAAGGTAGGCAAGTAATGTAATCGGTGTATGTCATAATTCTTAACATTTCTTTTAACTGTTTTAACTGATAGCGTTAATCGGTTAAAATGCTTCATGTCGGTTAACAGTTAAACGGTTGATTATTGACATCCCTAATTTGCAGCCCTAAGAGCAGCAGTTGCTTTTATCTGATGCTGATATCAAAGGTAATGTCCACTCTCTGAACATACTGCTAACTGTATTATCTCTGCAAGAATTAATATCACACCAGTCAACCATCGTAATGAATTCCAGGCAGTGTTCAAACCCTGCAGACCACTTAAATGGAGGCTGCCGGCGCCAGCTTCTGTTGTAAATCAGCCTAAGAGCAATTAAGAGATATGTGGCTATGACACCATTGTATCTCCTTTCCACATTGAGTGTGTATTACCGTCTCTGGGAGGTCAAGGGTCGGCTTTTATCCCCCGTCTCTTTGCCCAGTACGGTAACATATTCCTCCGCTTGGGATGGAGCTGCCTGGGTTTAGCTTTGCACCTGTGCCTCATTCACAAAGAGTCACGTCTGGTTTCACTGTCATTATCATGATCATCATATTACACTTCCTCTTCTCACACATAATCACTTTAATTGGACTGAAACTATAAAAAAAGAGGTAATTTTTGTGATGGATAGAAGAAGAGAGAGGCATTTGGCAGAATTGGGCTGAAAATCCTCTGTTTCCTCTCAAATATATGACTAGGTTTAGGGGTTATGTCTATGTGTATGTGTGTTTGCACATTATCTTTGGGATTAAAAGGGGTAATTGTCTGTCTTTCTGCAGATTTGACAGCAAGTCTTTTTGCTTTAGCCATTTTGTGCATGTGCGGTGTAACATCACCAGCAGAGCCGGGGATGTTTCAGCACTCGTTTCTCTCTCACTTATCGCCTGTCACTAGCTCCTGAAAATCTAATTCAGTACAAACTAAAGCTCATGTCTCATGACAGAAACACACATGCTGTAAAGCTGTAACGCCGGCCAATTAATTTCAGTCACATCCTATTGATTTTAATCACTTTCTCTGTAGCATCTTTGAAAGATTGAAATTTTTTGTATTCATCCTTTCACTGAAAGAAAAGTAGGTTTGTTATTACATTACAGCAACATCACTCTGCATTATCGATCCGCAGCCTGGCTTATTATAGAACAGACAAGGGTGCGCTATTACTATAACCAAGACGTATTGATGAGGACTCGCTGTGCTTTCTGTGTGGTTCTGTTATATGACTATAAGGATATAATTAAATCTTTTCTTTTCATTGTTTTCTTTTTACATTTTAGTTTGTAAGAAAATCCAGAGTTGAGCAGAACTGTTGTGCAGAGTGTGATTTAGCATTGCTGAGTCCCTGTGTGGCTGAAAAATGTACTTGTTACAAGGGGTGGGGGTAAAAATCAATACAGCAAAGTATCGCTATATTTAATATTGTATCAAATGTGAGTGTGAACGGTTGTCTGTCTCTATGTGTCAGCCCTGTGATAGTCTGACGACCTGTCCAGGTAGTGCCTTACCTTTTTCCCCAATGTCACCTGTGATCGGCTGCAGCCCCCCCCACGACCCTGAAAAGGATAAGCGGTTACAAATAATGGATGGATGGATGGAATATTGTATCAATACACAGACGTCAAGTATCGATCTTTTATTATATAAACTATTAACCTCTTAACGATCCGACAGCCCGCCGGGGGGCATGGCCTCTATTCTGTCTTTCAGAGGTTGTAGCGGCTCAGTCTTAAAGCTAGAGTGAAGATACTGGCATCATATGAAACTAAACCTAAGGGGTCGATTGGTACCGATCATGTCATGTTAGCTTGTCGTGAAGGAGGCTAAATAACGCTCCAAACTTGCGCTAAATTTTGGCGAGGAAAAACTGTCCTGGCCATTTTCAAAGGGGTCCGTTGACCTCTGACCTCAAGATATGTGAATGAAAATGGGTTCTATGGGTACCCACGAGTCTCCCCTTTACAGACATGCCCACTTTATGATAATCACATGCAGTTTGGGGCAAGTCATAGTCAAGTCAGCACACTGACACACTGACAGCTGTTGTTGCCTGTTGGGCTTGAATTTACCATGTTATGATTTGAGCATATTTTTTATGCTAAATGAAGTACCTGTGAGGGTTCAGGACAATATTTTTCATTGTTTTGTGTTGTTAATTGATTTCCAATAATAAATATATACATACATTTGCATAAATCAAGCATATTTGCCCACTCCCATGTTGATAAGAGTATTAAATAGTTGATAAATCTTCCTTTAAGGTACATTTTAACAGATAAAAAGTGTGTGATTAATTTGCGATTAATCACGATCAACTATGGACAATCATACGATTAATCACCATTACATATTTTAATCAATTGACAACCCTAATTGCAATATATCCTATCGCAATACTCAGCATATCGCAAAATGTTTAAAATCGTGATAATTTCGTACCGTGGGCCTCTCTGGTGATTCCCCTCCCCTACTTGTTACAGTTATGACATCCTCAGATACTAGCCTGAGATGTAACAGTACAGGAAGTGAAATGAATCATGCCGGTACATTTCTTTTCTTTCATTATTTACATGCTATCTGTGTTAAGCCTGTCATGATCAGTCCTGTGCCAAAGTACTAAACACAAGATCAGTCTGAACAGACTGCTGCGCCTTTCGCATTGATTTCAAACTCTACTTTTTTGGTGGCTTTTGCCCACAAAAGCTTAAGTGATCCTCGATTTCTCACAAACATTCCCACTCACCACAGAGAGAGGTGGATATAGATTTTTTAATGTCGGGCTGTTTTCAGACAATAAGTCTCATCCTCTTGGCAGTTTTGTCAGTCTAGTGCCTGTCATCTGCTTGTCCTGCTTTCTCTCCAAGGACTCAACTATACATAAGGAGACGTTTGTGTCTTGCTGGCTGCTCTCTGCACCAGTCCCCAGGCCTTTTGCTATCAGATTAGCAGATTAGAAAAGCCGTTTATCATAACAAAAAAGTGCGTATATGTCAATATATTTGTGTGCATGCTTGACTGTGTGTTTGTGTGAATATGCTGACAATAATTCTATAGTCACAGAAAGCACCAGGTATAATGCAGAAGGTGTGTCCACATTTTACCGCCATATGATATATGACGTTCATATTTATGTGATTTCCTGTGTACAAATACTGCGTACACGCCGCTGGAATATGAATCAGTGCAAGAAAGTGACTGTTAAGCTGAGCATCTTTCTGATGTTGCACATGCACAAACTGTGGACAATGGCCGTGCGCATCTTTTGTAGGGCGGAGCGACTCTGAGTGAGCAATTCGGGTAGCACCTTGGGCCGCCGGCGCTGTCTCTGCAATCACGCTCCCATTGAGGGCAGCCTTTCATCTCGGGCCTTTCACAGAAAACCTTTCAGACGGAGAAAGAGAAGGATGGAAAGAGAGAGAGATCAAGGGAGAGAGTGCAGAGGAAAGGAAAAGGGAAGTGCTTCTGCAGCCCCGAGCGCTCGTCTCCAATCCTGACTGTGAATAAGCACGCTGCTGATGAAGAGCGCAGATGTTGAGAGAATGTATAGTAGCGCATGTCTATGTGTGTGAAGAGCAAGAGGTGCTGTTAGTGGAGCTCTCCTATTGTGTGTATTCATCTGGCCTCTGCTATACTTTAACTTCAGTATCTCTTATAAACATAATCATTGAGGCATGATGACTGTGATGTACTGTATCAATACAGTACATTTCAGTACTGACGCATCCCTCAGTTGGCTGTAGAGGTTCTGCTGTGCAGGCTGAGCGGATGGATAGAGGGTGTTTGCTGGCATTGCAGGGGGAGGGGATGTTTGGTGAGGACTACCAGGTGTTCCTACCTGATGGGCAGGCAGTCAGCCAGGTGTTGGTGCTGGGACACAGGGATCCTGCTGCAGGAGGTAAGAGTAGGGCCGGGAATGATGGTTGATGATTTATATCGTCAAAAACTATATAAAAAATGTCTATTATATATATTTTTCTGTTGTTTCTCTCCGGATGTAGGCTGAGCCTATATTTATTTGTTTTTTCTCTATAATTTCACTTAAAACTGTTATGTTCATTTTGCACTCAAGTTCTTGAAATGAGAAAATACTCAGTACTTTTCATTTGTCAAGTATTTAATTCACACAGGAGTTTACAACATCTTTACGATGTGGTTATTTCATATAGACTATTTATTTATTGAATTACCAGAAAACATGCTATATCGTGATATACAGTATATATCGTTAACGAGATATGAAATTACTACGGCTGTCAATCAATTAAGATATTTAATTCTGATTGATCACATGATTGTCCATAGTTAATTGTGATTAATCACAAATTAATCACACATTTTTTATCTGTTCAAGATGTACCTTAAAGGGAGATTTTGTCAAGTATTTAATACTCAAATATGCTTGCTTTGTACAAATATATGTATGTATTTATTATTAGAAATCAATTAACAACACAAAACAATGACAAATATTGTCCAGAAACCCTCACAGGTACTGCATTTAGCACAAAGTAAATGCTCAAATCATAACATGGCAAACTGCAGCCCAACAGGCAACAACAGCTGTCAGTGTGTCAGTGTGCTGACTTGACTATGACTTGCCCCAAACTGCATGTGATTATCATAAAGTGGGCATGTCTGTAAAGGGGAGACTCGTGGGTACCCATATAAGCCATTTTCATTCACATACTTTAAGGTCAGAGGTCAAGGGACCCCTTTTGAAAATGGCAGTGCCTGTATTTTCTCGCCAAAATTAAGCGTAACTTCGGAGTGTTATTTAGGCTCCTTCACAACTAGTTAACATGACATGGTTGGTACCAATCGATCCCTCAGGTTTAGTTTCATATGATACCAGGATCTTCACTCTAACTTTAAGACTGAGCCTGCTACAACCTCTGAAAGACAGAATAGAGGCCATACCAAGTGGGCGTGTCTGTAAAGGGGAGACTCGTGGGTACCCATAGAACCATATTATTTTCAGAACAGAAGGCTCACAGTTATGTTATGTTCAACTGTTATTAGATACAGTCAGACTCCCCCCCCCCCAAAAAAAAATGAATAAAAACAGATGAAAAAGGACATTTGACATAAAATAACATACAGTGGTTAAATATGACTAAAAATAAATATAAAAGAAAAGAGGAATAGCAGATGATATCTCATAGAGTAAAGTATATTGTCTTCGGACTCTCATTGATAATGAATGGTAAAAGGTGATCATAGATCATATATTTTATGTTTAACGTGGCCGTAGGCATAATTTGCTTCCACCCTGAAGGGTATTGGCCTTTTAACAGAGTGTGTTTGAGCTCTGATGGTAAATAATCTAGGACGGGGTTCCAGATCTTAATAAATGAGCCCTCGTTACCCCGAAGGACTGCACTCATCCTTTCATGAGGCAGTACGCTGAAAATCTCCCTGTACCAGAATGTGACTGTGGGTGGAGTATCTTTAACCCATTTAAACAGGATGCATTTACGAGCAAGAAGCACAAGTTTGTCCAGCAATTTGTAATGACTGATGATTTAAAACGGTCGCTGTATCGTGACAGTAGTTCATGAAACAGGTAACCTGAAAAAAATCATGTTCCTCTGTGTCCTCCGGTGCTCCTAACGGAATCTGCAAGATTTCACAGACTGGAGGAAAACAAGCAGTCAGAGCTGATCTGAGGTCCGCTGTCCATCTGCCGTCTGTGAGAGCCGGCTGTCGATCACTCGCGAACTCCGACCAAGCGGTCAAACTAGACAGCAATGATCAAATATGACTCAATATTATGTTACGTTAATGCCTATTTCTCGCCTCAGATGTTTTCAGAATCATCTTGGAGTGAAATGATAAAGTTTGTGATGCGGCAGCTATTGTGAAATCTGTTGAAGGAACGCCAAGTTCTGGTCACATGACCGGAGTACAGCCAATAGAAACGCGCTCTCTCTGAAATTACCTGTGATTGGTCAAAGTCTCCCGTCACGGACTAGATTAAAGCCTGAAAACAGAGCCATGAGGAGGTGCAGAAGTCTAGTTTTCTCTCAGAACACTTAAATTACAATATGCTAAAAGGTTATTTTGGAATTTTTCCCCAATGATGCAAAAAAATATTCTGCCTACTGCTACTTTAACTTTGACAGCCCTAGAAATGACCTATATTGTGATAAAAGATTTGGGCCATATCGCCCAGCCCTAGTAGGCAGGTATCCATCCCACATAAAATTCAACATTAATCACTACTTTTCAGAAAGCTACCTCGTTACAGAAACCTGTGCCAAGGTTTTACAGCCTCCAGGTTTGAACTCTGGATGGCTCCTGAAATGGCAATATGGAGCTCAGGAAACCTATATGCTTTTTTTTTTTTTGGGGGGGAGGCCAAAAACTTTCGTCTTTCTTTGTTTGCCATCATCAGAGTTGTTAGTTTTTGCTTTGTGTAGCATTTATCTAAAACAAACAACTGGCAAGCTTTGTTGCCTCTCATAAATCATTTAGGCCTACTTTGTCTGCCAAGTTGAGCCTGAGAGAACATTTCACACAGCAGTGTGAAACAGTTTTTGCTTTTGGATTCTCTTTGCTCCTGCATTCATAGCCCTCTCCGTCTTTGTCATTACTATGTGTGTGTGTGTGCGTGTGTGTGCGTGTGAGTGTGAGTGTGTGTGAATTCGTTGTGGTCTTTTATGCTCTGGCAGCTTTTCGTGTGTGCTTTGGAGCTCATTTGATGTCCAGGAGGCTTGGGTAGGGGCGGACGGAGGAGAAGCTGTAGAAATCTGAGCTGCGATTGATCATTGGCGAAGGAATGGGAAAGGGATGCACAACTTCCTGTTTTTCTCCTTTCCCTTTTAAAGTCACCGTTTGCTCCCCACCCCTCCCCTGTCAAAGGCCAGGATTGTATAGGCAGGGAGGCTAATTAGCCGACTCAATCCCATTCAAAATGTTCAAAAGACTTTGAAGTGAATGAAGTCAGATATCCGGTAGAAAAGCGAGAATCGATTGTCAGACGACTATTATCTCCTTCCACTATCATAATAATAAGTACTGTCATAAACAGGCAGGAAGGAAAGACCGAACACATGTCACTTCCTCTCTGCATCCGGTCTCTTTATGATCAACACCAGCGTTGATGTCGCACCTTTTCAATATGATCGTAATATGGATGTGAGTTAAGCTCACCCACAGTGCATTCCCAGAGCGAACATCTGCTGGAGTTTTAACCGCTATATACTGCATACACAGGGAAATGTGATGGTAATGACTTCCACCTCTGCGGCAAGACAATCAAATGCTGTTAATTAGCTCTGGCACTATAGCACTCTCAATCAGGAGAAATTCTCTGCAGCTATGGGCTGTGGTGGAGAAAGTCCGGGTGTGTGTGTGTGTGTGTGTGTGTGTGTGTGTGTGTGTGTGTGTGTGTGTGTGTCAATCCTGATAATTTTGTTAGATGGTGATTATGACAATTATTAATCATGATTATCAGCCTTGATGATTTGAGCAGCAGCATTTTTGTCTTGCACTTTTGGCAGCTTATATTCATATTAAATGAAATAATATATTGATGTAGATGAAAAGGTTGGTGTGAAAGGATACCTTGATAGTGGAAACAAATCTTCTCACATTAACCTGGGTAACCTACCTGCCACTTAGATGACAGCCCTTTCATAGTGATGTTAAAACCTTCATTTCCATGACAAAGCCATGTCGAGGTGTCAGATGTAGCTGCGGCCTGTTCTCTTCGCAGCCAGGATTCATTTTCAAAAAGATTTGAGAGGAATTAAGGCAACAAATGCCTCAATTCCCTGTCAGTCATCATCTGGGTGACAGACTGAGAAATGCCCCTTTGTTCGGAAAAAACAAAAGCGAAGCAGGGCAGAGCTAAATGAAAGAGTGATATTTTGCGGCGCATGACAGCAGAGACAGAGAGGGTAGAGATTGGGAGACAGTGGGAGGGATGGCAGGAGTGTGCATGATTGAGATAAGCGACAGATAGATGGGGAGCCAGGCAGAAGTCCTCTCCCACACACTGGGATCCCAGAGATACCTCCCACAGAAACGGTGAAGCACGCTGCAGTCGCGCTGTCACGCAAGGACATGTGAAGGACAGAGAGAGGGGGAGAGGATGGCTGTACCTCCATGGCAGAGAGAGAGAGAGAGGGAGAGGGAGAGAGAGAGAGAGAGAAAAAGACCTGCATTGAATGATTGTACTGTAGCTCATGTTCTCCATTTTAAAAACCTATTATTGCTCAGTTTAAAGGACAAATTGAAAAGTAATACCGTCCTTTTTGTAAAGAAGGGAACAAGATCACTTTACGCTAGCTTTTAAATATATTCCACTGTACATAGTGATGGGTACTGTGGTTGGTAATGGCTCATAAATACAATTGTGCATGCCACACCACAGGGGATGGACAAAACAACGGAAACGTCTAGCATAATATGAATATTAAGTAAGAAAAAGACCCTTCCTCTGCCTCGAGAACAGACCGAATCCTCAAACAAGCCCTTGACTGATGTTGGACGGTTCTTCCAGATGGAGAGCCTTCAGTTCTTTGGTAGGAATCTGTCTTAGTGAGTTTAGACAATGAGTATAGAAGCAAAGAGGCGAAACTCTGGTGCTTTTTTGACAATGGCCGCTAGATGGCGCTGCGGTAGCGCTGTCGCCATTTTGGACTGAAAATGCTAATGAATCTATAGCCATGGATGTATAAAGACACGTCTGTAAATCAGAGGATTATTATTTAACACTTAAATAGCCTTCATTTAAATCATTACGTCCTAAAAGTTGTAAAATGAACTAATAGCTGAATCCAGAGTTATTTTCCTCGGCATAATGAAAGTGCATCAGACCCACGGGACTGCACCGCCCTGCACGCTCATATGACATATCCGGTTCTGCCGTCTTCCTGCTAGCTGTAATAATGGATATATTGGCTGTAATTCATCATTTTTATTATCTTATAATACAAATATAATAATACACTGTATGCTGTAAGCCTGCACCGTGGTGGATGTATTAACATCTCTGTTCCCAAACAACCAGCTAGCGGCAAATAGCTAGTAGTGCTAGTAGCTTGACATAAATAGAGTTTAATGTAGTTGTAGGCTATTTACTAACACACAGGGAAAAGGCAAAGGGCACAACCTCTTATACATCCATGGTCTGTGTTCTATTGGACATCTCTTTTGGAGGTCCTTGACATGACGAAGTTTGAGATTGCTCTCAAAATCTGTGTGCTGGATTTTTCTAACTTCCATTTATGTCCATCGCTCACTTTATGCTCCTCTGGGAAGCGGCCGGCAAAACATTTAATAAATAAATAGTAAGTTAATAGTTATAATAGTA
>CAKAOI010028790.1:0-23724 GCA_916701655.1 Sebastiscus albofasciatus | reverse complement strand
CGATGGATGTAAAATGATAACTCCTCCCCCTCCTGCAGGCGTGTCCCCCTCCCCCACCACCCTGCTGGACCGCTACAGCTCTCCTCCTGCCGGCCCGACTCGCCGCCGTCTGTTCGTCGACCCGGTGGACAGCGAGCATCGAGTCAGCTCCGCCAACACCACCAGCACAGTGCCAGCCACCGTGACCAAGACCGGTCAGACCGCCCTCGTCACCACCATCCCAGCCGGGCAGACCGTGGTCAACCTGGCGACCGCCACCGTCACCGCCAACAACGGGCAGACGGTCACCATACCGGTGCAGGGTGAGGGCCTGACGACGTCACACTGAGTGTAAAACATGAACGATGATGTTGATGTAACAAACAGCTGACCTCTGACCTCTGCAGGTATAGCCAATGAGAGCGGAGGCATCACCTTCTTCCCGGTCCAGGTGAGCGTCACCGGACAGGGCGGAGCCACGCTGCAGCCGCTGTCCGCACAGACTCTGACCAGCACCCTCACCGTCCAATCAGCCGTCACCAAACCAGTTGTCAAACCAGCCAGCAGCCCGCTGAGGAAAGGCTCGCTGTCGCTCTTCTTCAGGAAGGTACCGCCTTTATTTTGTATTTATTTCATCCTGATGTCTTTAACGTACACCTCATATCTCACACCTGTTTACTGGTGGTTGAATATTCACCTGTATCTTCCAATCTCAGGTGTACCACCTGGCCAGTGTGCGTCTCAGAGATCTTTGTGCCAAACTGGACATCTCGTCAGATCTGAGGAGGAAGATCTGGACGTGTTTTGAATATTCTCTGGTTCACTGCACCGACCTGATGATGGACCGCCACCTCGACCAGCTCCTCATGTGTGCTGTTTACGTCATGGCGAAGGTCTGTCTTTTACATATATACTATACGTGTACTGTGTGTGTTTCTCTCTATTGAAGTTAATCTACGTGTTTGTTGTTTTTGTCAGGTGACCAAAGAAGACCAATCCTTCCAGAACATTATGAAGTGTTACCGCACGCAGCCTCAGGCCAGCAGCAATGTGAGACCCTCATTAAAAAATTACTTTTTAATCTAAAAAAATCACTTGATATATAAAATTGGAAAATGACTTATTAGTAATGCAAAAAAAAAAAAAAAAAACACTTAATCTAGAAAATTAGAAAATAACTTTTAATAATCTGAAAAGATAAAAAAATCACATAATATATAAAATCAGAAGATTACTTAATAATAATCTAAAAACTAAAAAACACTTAATCTATAAAATTTAAAAATTACTTATTAATAATCTTAAAAATAAAAACCTTAATCTATAAAATTACAAAATTACTTTTTAATAATCTCAAAAAATAAAAACACTTAAATGTATAAAATTAGAAAATTACTTATTCATATTATTAAAAATGAAAAAGTTAATCTATAAAATTTTAAAATTACTTTTTAATAATACAAAAATAATAACACACTTAATGTATAAAATGTGAAAATTACTTATTAAGAATCTAAAAATTGTCTCAAAATTGTACTTAAGTGTGTGTGTGTGTGTGTGTGTGTGTGTGTGTGTGTGTGTGTGTGTGTTTCAGGTGTACAGGAGTGTGTTGATCTCAGGGAGGAGGAGACGTCACTCAGGCAGCACCGACACCAACAAACAGAGCTCACCTGCTGACACCAACCAGGATCCAGGTAGAAAACACCTGTTTTAGTGAGTCATTGACTGAACATCGTCTCTGTCTCATTACAGCCTCTTTTAGCTGTTGCTTTTAGACTTCCTGTCTGGTTCAGTCTCTGTTTTCAGAATAAAAGCTGTGTAAAGCAACAAAAACAGGTCAAAAACTCCAACCCCTCTCTGTCCTCAGCACATGAATGAAAGCAGCGTAACGGTTTATTCTTCAGTCTTAATGTGGAGATGTGTTTGTCTGTTTGTTGCTGACTGACGTCTCCATTGGTCTCCTCCCAGTAGGTGGAGACATCAGTCCAGTTCCTATTCGCTCCAGCAGCACCTTGCCGATCCCCCGGCCTGGCAGCGCTCCCTCCACCCCCACCAACACCTCCAACAAGACCTCCTCCTCCTCTTCCTCCTCCTCCTCCCCCTCCTCCTCTGGGGGTGACGGTGAGGAGGAGCGAGGAGACCTGATCCACTTCTACAACAACGTTTACATCAAACAGATGAGACCCTTTGCTCTGAGATACTCAGCCAGCTCGCCCTCAGCAGGGGTACGTCCACACGTCCACCTCACGTCATATATTATGTATTTTACTTATATATATGAGAATGTGTTTATGTACACAAGTTCATTCATTGATAGTCAGACATGCATGTTTTACAAGTTACGTATTATACATATTACATACATACATATTGCATGTTTTGTAAGTTACATAAGTAAGTTAAGGAGTAGTGTGTTTGGGCTGCAGCCGGGGGTGCTGGAAAAAACGAGAACAGATGATCCAGAGCTGTACAACCAGCCATGAAGGAACGCAAGACGTTAATCATCACAGTTAGTGGGACATTAAAGGACCAGTGTGTAACATTTAGGGGGATCTATTAGCAGAAATAGAATATCATATTAATAACTAGTAGCCCAGAACGGACAAACCAGACCCTGTTAATTGTTAGTCGATAACGTTACTCGCTGAGGAGTTCACAGTTTTTCCGACATTTTTCCGACACAGGCTTTTCCTCTGCATTTTTTTCTGACATTTTTTGACATTTTTTCGACTTTTTTTTGTCTTTTTTTCTGGCATTTCTCAAACATTTTCAGCCTTTTTTTGGATATATTTCTGACTTTTTTTGGACATATGTCAGACATTTCTTTGGCTTTGTTTGTGCCTTTTTTTGAACACTTTTCTTGTGCCTTTTTTCAAACATTTTTTGGACATTTCCTGGACAATATTTGGACTTTTTTTCATATATCAGACTTTTCTTCAACCCTTTTTTTGGAAATATTTTTGATATTTTTCGGACAGTTTTACGACTTTTTCCTGACTTTTTTTGGACATGTCGGACTTTTCTTTGGCCAGTAACTTAGAAAGTTTTAAGTGTCATTGTGTCACACGGTAGAAAACCAAGTGGTCCTGTAACTAATGCAGCGCTCTGCCCGACTCTATACATAATGTCACTATATTAAAGGGAGCGTCAGTCACCAACATTAATTCATAATATTCATAACTATGTTTTCTTTCAGCTTTAGAGAAAAACTCTTCACAGCTCACTGATGTGTGTTTGTTTGTTTGTGTGTGTGTGTAGGTGGAGACCCCCCCCCTGTGTCCGTACCCCACCCTGAGGACTGGTTCCCCCCGTCGGATGCTTCTGTCCAGTAAACACTCCATCTACATCTCTCCTCACAAGACAGGCTCCGCCCCCACGCCGCCCACCCCCCGAGACAAGATCTACTACTACATCTGCAGCAGCCCCCCCAACGTGAGACTACACACAGTGCACACAGTACTACACTCGTATATCATCTCTACCGTCCTATATGATGATACATCTTCATCCAGAGGGAAATATAGATCTATAGAGTACAATACAAACATCATGATTATCAATAAAGGAGCTAGACAGGAAGTGAGGTCATGACTCTCTCCAGCTGGTCAGATCATTATTCTGTGATCATGACATTGTTTCATTAAATCACAAACATGAGCAGAGTAATGAGGGCAGCTCTGCTGGGTGATCAGATCAATCACACAGAGAGTTAGAGACGATCCAGACGGGTCCAGACCAGTCCAAACCAGTCAAGACTGGGTTCAGACTAGTCTAGACTGGAAAAAGGAGTCGCTCAGAGCGATGACATCACAGCTCGATTAGCAGCGTTCTCCGTCAGTACTGGACCAGTTTAAAATGCCGTTAGTCTCTGAGACACAAACACACGAAGAACGAGCTAAATGTGACAATTATGATAACTCACATCACTCTGTGACCTCTGAGTGACCTCTGAGTGACCCCTGCTCTGTGACCTCTGACCCCTCAGCGTCTGCAGGAGATCAACAGTATGATCCGCACCGGAGAGACCCCGACCAGGAAGCGCAGCATGCCTATGGAGGAGGAGACGTCCCCCAAGAGGGTCTGTCCCGACAACCACTCGGCTCTGCTGCGCCGCCTGCAGGACGTCGCCAACGACCGCAGCTCCTCCCACTGAGGCTGCACGCCCACACACACACACACACACACACACACACCAACACCATCATGCTACACCAGGGGTGTCAAACATACGGCCCGGGGGCCAGAACCGGCCCTCCAAAGGGTCCAATCAGGCCCACTGGATGCAGAGAAGTCAAAACCAGTGTGCTTGGTGTGTTCACAGCACCTTTCAGTGCTCAAGGAATATAATATTTGGGGCGACTATCAGACTTATGGCGGGAAATACAAGAACTTGCCAGGAAAAATTAGAAGATAAGAGGTCAGCGACACATTTCATCATCTCTTTTGTAAATGGATTGTTCATTAATTGTGAACATTTTCAGAATGTACTTTACTTCTTTTCACTAACAGGAAGTGGAAATTTTGGAGGTGTTGTTATTTATAGGTTACTATGCAATAGTTTTACTGGTCCGGCCCACTTGAGATCAAATTGGACTAAAGTGAGTTTGACACCCCTGCGCTACACCTTCACTGTCCCGTCATACGTGGTCAAGAGATCAGGTCACTTCCTGTCCTGCTGCATCACCAGCTCTCAGTTGTGATTGGCTGAACACTTAACTGTAACGGAGCATTCACACCAAGAGCGAAGCAAATGTTTTTGTGCGATGCGATTACAGACAAAGTTACTGCAAAGAGGCGAATAGACGCAAATTAGATGACTTTATGATGAGTGTTGATGGAGCAGCTGCGTTGCCTGGCACTGATCCATCCAAAGTCCATTCAGAAAACAATCATTTTAAAAGTTGTCTGCTTGTCGTCTTGCGGACAGACCTGACAAAGCATGAATTCAATCTTTTTACAAATCAGCATAATTATGTAGTTATCTCAGCATAATTTTGATCTATTGATATTAAATCACAGCACAATCTGTTTATTTTGAGTTCATACACACGGGAACACACGTAGTGACGTGTGGCTTGCTAGAAACAGATTTTTTATTATATTAAAAAAAGTCGCTGACAAAGATCCAGTTTGGTTTGAATCATTTTAACGGGAGAGTTTAACAGAGTTTAACACTAAATCTGCATTTAATCTGGTTTTATTCTATGTCAAACATTCAATAATAACATACTTTTCAGTCTATTAAATCACTGTTTCTGAACATACTAATAATCAGTGAGAAGCTGCTGATGCTTCTTCATTCCATCCATTAACTCTCCGATACCAGAATGTATTTTAGGATTTCATGATGAGGAGTTACTGAAGCCGTGTGATGAAGGTCAGCTTCTGTCATTGTCTGTTTAAACTTATCTACTTCTAGTTTTATTATTTTCTGATTCTAATAACATAATATGATTTAATTCTGTTAGTTTACAAGAGCAAACATCATTTACGTGTATAATGTTTAAATGGTAAACTCTGTAATCGTGTTTTAACTGGTCCGTCACCGACAGTCAGGATGAGAAGTGTGTAAATATTTGTAAAAAGAGAGAAAGAGAAGTTATTTTATGGAGGTGATGTAAGTTAAGTGCCTTTATTTTTTACTCCTGAATCTGTTTTTGTTTGTTTACATCCAACAGATCTGATAGATTTTCTCTCTGATGGAATAAAATGTTTTAAAGAGACGTCATTGATTCTGTGTCTGAACTTATTCAGGTGATTGATTAATGAGCAGAAACTCAAAGTGTCCTGTTTGTCAGATGATGTCAGCAGGGGGGACACTGGGGGTCGGGGGGACCGAGGAGACCGGGGAGACCGAGGGTGCCGGACATTTTTCTGACATGTGTCAGACTTTACATCTGCCTTTTTCTGGACATTTTTCAGATGTTTTTGTGACTTTTTCCGAATTTTTTTCAGATATACAGTATGTCGGACTTTACTTCTGCCTTTCTTCAGCCTTTTTTTTTGTTGATATTTTTCAGACATTTGTCGGACATATGTCAGACTTTTCTTTTGTCTCTCTCTGGTCTTTCTTGAGGCATTTTTCTGTCTCTTTCTTTCAGACATTTTTTGCGCATTTTTTTGACATTTTTTTCAGATTTTTTTTTTTCTTTTTTTTCTGGACATTTCTCTGACATTTTCAGACTCCTGACATATGTCAGACTTTTCTTCTGCCTTTCTTTGCAAAGTTTTTGGGCATTTTTCAGACATGTTTTGGATATTTTTCGGTTTTCATTTCGGACTTTCGGACATTTTTCGGACTTATGTCAGACTTTTCTTTTGCCTTTCATCTGCCTTTTTTTCAGACATTTTTCCAACATTTTTCCAACCTTTTTTGGACATTTTTCGTACTTTTTTTCAGACATTTTTTGGACTTTTTTTCAGACATATGTCAGACTTTTCTTCTGCCTTTTTTCTGAAATGTTTCCAAATATTTTTCAGATATTTTTTGATCATTTTTTCTGAATTTTTATTTTTACTTTTTTCAGTGAGTAAAAAAAGAGTAAAACCAGTGTGTGTGTGTGTGTGCATGTGCATGTGCGTGTGTGTGCGCGTGTGTGCGTGTGTGTGTGGTGGGTGTGGTTTGCTGAATTGTGTCTCTGTTCATTCACTGAGTCTCAGTGTGAAACATGTCGCGGAGGAAACAGCTGAAACCACAACAGCACGTCCTCACTGAGGATTCACCTTCCAGCTCACACACAGGTGAGTTATTATTATTTTTATTATTATTATTATATTATTAATATTATAATATTATTATTATTGTAACACTTTAAACATCTATAGTAGTTTAGATTCATATCATGTTTATTAAACTACTCTGGATGTAACATATTATTGTATCTTTATAATATTCCTATCATATAAAACCTATATTGTGATAATAATTTATTGTGATAATAATAACAATCTGTGGTGGAGTTATATCCATAGTTTAGTACATAGTAGACCTATAACATACTACACAGAACATTTCCAGCATTGCTGTTATATTTTTCTTGATTTATTTTAACTCATTTCATTAATTAAAGCTTGAATTAAACCTTCAACATATCTACATTTGAGTTATTCTATGTATATTCTATAAGTATTAAGGTTGCCATTAATTCTTAATTAAACTATTTTGAGTTCACTCAGGTGATAAATTGGTTTTGGTGTTTCAGACTAATCTTAAATTAAAATGTTCTTATTTGCTGCTCGTCCAGTCTTTTACTTTAAACTTTAAACACAGTGATTCTTGTTGAATTGTTCGTTTTATTCCCCTAAACTAGTTTTATGAACCAGAGACATTTATGAATATTACACTTAATCAGTCATACACTGTCAATAACCCTTAACACCAAATATCCGCTGCTGCCGTTATAGATGATCATTCTTACAGTCTTTAATGCCCATTTTTAGATAATTATTTGCAGTCTTTAATTCACATCTTTTTCTGATATGCACATATCATCTGTCACTTTATGTACATATTATAATATGTACATACTTGTCATTGTAAATATAAATCCTACTCACTGTAAATACAGTATATAGACATGTATACATGAACATACTGTACATAATCATCCAGTCCATGTATATCCATCTGCTATTTATTTCTTTGCATTATTTGTATTGTTTACAACTTCCACAACACTTGACTTGTACATAGACATTTTATTTTAATTTTATTTTTATTCTGTTTTTTCTATTCTGTGTATGTACATTGAGAGAGCTGCATAAAAAACGGAGTCAAATTCCACATATGGATATGAAATAACCCTGATTCTGATTCTGATGAGAAGAATAATCGTGTATTTTTCATGTGTTTCAGAGGATCTCTGTGTTCATGTGTGCAGCCGATGTTGTGCTGAGTTCAGCACTCTATCAGACCTGGAACTACATCACACAGATTGCTCAAATCCTCCAGTTGTGATTATGAATGAAGACCAAGATCTGCTGTCCTGCAGCAGAACTTTCCCAGCAGTCTCACCGGCCGGCCCAGCAAGATGGATCCAATCACAGGACGGATCCAACAGAAGAGCAGAACTCATGGATAGTAGTAGAAGTAGAAGTGTAGAAAGCTCAGGGAGCTCCAGCAGTAACCTGACTGACGCTGTACTTTGTACCTTGGATTTCCCAGAATACTTCCCTCCACCTGGCAGCTCAGCTGACCCAGGAGGACACTCATGGATGAAGAAGGATGTCATTATTGAGAACCTTGAGCGCACTAAAGTGGACGTGGCTCAGGTTTCCCAGCAGACGCCATCAGACGGTCCGACCGCTGTCTGGTCTCTGCTGCAGCAGCTCCTTTCGCTGCAGATGCAACAGATCCATCAGCTGCAGCTCATTGATCAAATCCGTCAGCAGCTCCTGTTGTTTGCTTCTCACCAAGCCCAGATACCGGAGACCCTGATGGTCTACACCAAAGACCTGTGTCCTTCCAAGTCCACCACCCAGCTCAAGGCGCTGGGTGCTCACCTGTCTCAGCAGCTTGCTGCAGCTGCTGGGTTCACCAGACGCTTATCAACCCAGTCTGCTAACAGAAGTGACCTCCAACAGTTTACAGCCACGGAGCAGCTAAACCAACCTGACAACAATGAGTCCTCTCAGACTTTCAGTAAACTCACAGCAGTTTCTAAACACTGTGGTTCCTCTGACTCCCAACTCAGCTTCTTGTCCCAAACCAAGATGTCCTCTTTGACATTTAGCAATAAGTGCTTCCTCAGTAAGACGTCTGAGAACTTACCTCAACCTCCATCTGGCAGTGAGCACGCAGCTTCAGATCCAATCCCAAACATCAGGGCGATTGTGGAGGATCTGGATGCCCTGGCAGCCTTGGCCCAGCAGAGGAACCTGAAGCTTTCTGCACCCACGCTGTCTTCACAAGAGTCCCTCTTCAAATGCAGATTTTGCGCCAAAGTGTTTGGGAGCGACAGTGCCTTGCAAATTCACCTGCGATCACACGCCGGAGAACGGCCGTACGGATGCAGCGTCTGTGGGAACAAGTTCTCCACCCAAGGGAGCTTAAAGGTTCCCTTTCAGAGGCACAAAGAGAGGAACCCACACATCCACATTAACCCTCATCTTCCTGCAGAGCACCTGGACAACATCCAAACCAATGCTGGGACTCCCTTTGGTATGGCCTCGTCACCATCCCTGACTACAATGACCTCTGGTTCCCTGGACCAGTCAGATTCAACCAGTCTCATCAAGAAGGAGGAGAACCTCATCTCAGTACCCATAACTCAAGGTGATCTTTACTTTGATTCAGCAGCAAGCATGAGCTTCAGGTCAAGAGCAAACCCAACAAAGACCTCTGACTCAGTGGAGACCAGACAACACAGAACCATGACTCTTAAAAGTGAAGATGTAAAACCATCTTTGAACTTTGTCTCTAAAATGATGAAGGAATCAGTCGCTGTCATGACCAACCCATTCACCAATTCTAGTCCTACCTCATCTTCAGGATTCCTTTCTTTAAAACGCTCTGACAACCCCAAACTCCAGCTGCCGTCAGACACCACCGACCCAAACGAGTGTGTCCTCTGCCACCGTATCCTCAGCTGTCAGAGCGCCCTGAGGATGCATTACCGGACGCATACCGGGGAGCGTCCCTACCGGTGTAAACTCTGTGGCCGAGCCTTCACAACAAAAGGAAACCTGAAGACTCACCAGGCGGTTCACCGTGAAACAGTCCCTCTGAGGGTCCAGCACTCGTGCCCCATCTGCCAATGCAAGTTCATCAATGCTGTCGTCCTGCGGCAGCATGTGCACATGCACAAGGAAGGTCACAAACCAAACCAGCAACACTTTAACGAAGGATTCAGGGACAAAAATAAACTGAATCACAGGAAGAAAATTTCAGATGATGGGAGCTTTTGTGACGACCGATTGTCTAGATTCAACTCCTTATCCATCTGTTTGTCCCCATCTCCGTCATCATCTCCGTTTGGTAAAAATATGGATGCTAACAAGAACACATGTGGGTCACATGGGGAGCTGCAACTCAACTGGATCAAAACGGAGAGGCCAGAAGGATCAAATGAAGAATGTAGTCAAACAAACAGCCCACAGTGGACTGAGCCGTCTCTGTCCTCTAATGGCCAAGCTTCAATGTATTTTAAACCATTCCAGACGTGGCTTGACTCCACTTTAACACTCCGTACATCTGCCACAGCATCCGCCGACATACGTTTATTCAACCCCATCGAGGATGCTCCCAGCTTTACTGACAGTCCCAGAGAAAAGGGGGTCCTGAAGAACACGTATTGTGACATATGTGGGAAGACCTTTGCCTGTCAGAGTGCCTTAGATATCCACTACAGGAGCCATACCAAGGAGAGACCATTCATCTGCACTACATGCACCAGGGGCTTTTCCACCAAGGGCAATCTGAAGCAGCACATGCTTACACATCAAATGAGGGACTTCCCGTCACATCTGTTTGAACCCTCCAATTCTGACCAAGCACCCAACCATCACAGCTCTGTGTTATCCATCGGCTCACCAGCTGTGAGGACAGAGATGCTCCTGAACTCCTCGTTTAGGAATGGCGAGGATCTTTCTGGTCCGTCACAGAGCTGTTGTGTCTCAGAGTCTCCTGTAGCACCACCTCGCCGGACGCCCAAACAGCACCACTGCAAGACTTGTGGGAAGAGCTTCTCGTCCTCCAGCGCCCTGCAGATCCACGAGAGGACTCACACCGGGGAGAGGCCATTTGCCTGCGCCGTCTGTGGACGAGCCTTTACTACCAAAGGAAATCTAAAGGTTGGTTTCACCTATGTTTTTAGGCCATTTCTACAACAGGAACTTTACAATTAATAATACAGATTCTGCTTTTGTTTCTACTGTTCTCCCCCAGCAGTTAATAAAACAGGACACGTGTTTAGACAAGTTTGTCAGTCCCAAAACTGCACTCTCCTACCAAACACTGTATAAAAATGGCGATGTTTGTCCTGGTATCTGACGCGCTGTTGCCTTTTCAGAGATGTATATCAAGAACACTCGGTCCAAACTGAGTATATATCTTTACTGTGTTTGGTCAGTCTGTAGATTTGTGGCTGAATTGTTCCACTGATAGTCAGTGTTCATGTCTATAATGTTAAATCCAGCGCTACATGTCCACCAGGTCCGGCGAGGACACTAGAGAACGCTGCTCCACTCAAGTGGCCGTTCAAGCAGTGACATACCCTATCGTTGAATGCACCTGATTGGTCCCTGGTTCTCTGCTCACCGTTCCAAACAGGAAACAACATGGCAGCCTGCTCGTAAACTTTCTGTTATTCCTTCTAAACAATCTACTTCTGAAAACATTTTAAGTGAGAAACAGGCGATGATGTCACTGCTGAATCTGGTTTCGTTTTAGAACTAGATCTCCTAGTTTTGCGCGCCGCGCTGGACGGGCTCATTTGCATAAAGCACTGTTCCCGCCTTTTCATTGTGAAAGAGCAACAGCCAATGAGGAAACCCCAACCCTCGGCCGACCAATCGTGTAACTTCATCCCTCAGTGACAGACTTTTGTGTTTGTAGTGCTGGACCTCTGTAGGAGCACAAGACAGAACCTGGAACCTAGAATCTGATTCAGGATCTCTGGGATATTAGTACACAGGGCCGGCCAGCTTTGCCTGATTTGAAAGCTGAAAATCTGAGCAGCCTTTGAACATTTGACAAATATATATGTTGGCTCTTTCTCAATGTGGATAAAATAGGAATTTTCACAATGGTTTTCGCCCAGGAGGCCCGGGTTCAACTCCCAATATGGGAATCAACATTTAACCAGTCCAAAGTCAAAACATGACAAGACTTGACCCCTGCCAAAGAACTGATGTTGTTATCACTACCAGGGGGCAACTAACTTTCATTGTGATCGCAAGGTGAACAGCAGAAACACTGCATTCACGTTACAAAGCAATCTACCAGGAGTGTGTAATGCATGTATTTGATTGGCCTCGCCTGATGAAGTCCGTTGCAGCAGAAGTTGAGCTCCATTTAAATGAGTGAGAGGACGACTGAGTGTTTCTTACTACTGATGTCACTATGAACCTCTGCTGGCTGAATGTTGATCCCATACTGGGACTTGAACCCGTGTCACCTGGGTGAAAACAAGAACCCTGACCACTAGCCCACATGGGACAGGTTTACCTGTACCTCAATGACAGCAGGTACAGTTGATGTCAGCATGTCCAACATGGTAACCAGTGACTGTCCTCTTACAGGTTCATATGGGGACTCACATGTGGAACAGCGCCCCCAGCAGGAGAGGACGCAGACTGTCTGTGGACAGATCATCATCGGAGGGACTCTGGACTCATCCTGTTAGACTTCCTGAGCCACCACAGAAGAAGAGCAGAGAGTGTGTTCACCACCACTGGAACCAAAGTCCAGATCTTTTCTCTGCAGCTTTAAAGATGAATTTGTGAATGTGGAGACACGTTCGTCTCCTGAGGACACGTCGGACTGAAGGAGACGACTCCTGTTTGTCTGAATAGACTTCAGTGAGCCTCCTGCTGTTAGTGGAAGAAACAACAGTTAAAAAGACACCAAATTATTTAGGGATATAAATATTGTGCATCTTTTCATGCTGTGTTGCTGGGCTTCTAAAAATGTATAGAAACGTTAATATATCGAATGCAATGTGCACATTTTCTTGTTATACAGTTTTGCTGTGTGAATTTACAGCTGACATGTCAGTAAGAAATATAAATATATTATTATCATGTGCAATAGATGTTTAAACATGTTCGAATAGTGAGCCTGTCAGTCTACATGTTTTAGATGCTTCATTCTACTGCTCAATAATTTCTCTGGTTTTATCAATTATAACTATTGATTTGTTAACAACAGGTTGATGTTTCTCATTCATAGTATTGAACTGAGCTTATCAACATGGAGGACCAGAGGACATCTGACTTATCATGTTTTTTGCAGCCTTTGAGAGACACCATTTCCCATAAGCCCCAGACGTTCGCAGGCTAAACGTCACGGCTCCACAGAAGAGTTGAGTGTCTGTGAGTTAGTCGACAGGAAGTGATGTCATGGCCTCGGTATATTAATATGTGTCACGTCCAGCTGAGTTGACAGCTGCAGCCGGTCAGACTGATGAGTTTAGCTCCACACAGAGAACTAAAGCCTGAAACAAAACCTGCACAAAGCCTCTCAGAGATAGATATCTGCTGCAGACAGACATGAATCACTGCTGCACACAAACACAGCCGTGAACTGCTATCTTTGTGAGGACACTCACTGATATAATGCATTCGCTAGCCTCGAACCCTATCTTTAACCATCACAGCTAAATGCCTGACCCCAACCCTGACCCATACCCTCACCTAAACCTGATTCTAACCTTAACCTTAAAGGCCCTGACACATGTCGGACTGTTTGGGCACGTCGGTGAGCGTCTGTCTAGATTTTTCAGTGAGTCCCGCACCATCGGCTCTAGTCTGCCCATGTCGGAGGTTTTTCTGCCAATTCAGCATGTTGAATCACGGATATTTTCACAGCAACATGAACATCTGGAATGAAGCTAAGTGATGAGTGAGAGTGGTGTGTAAATGTTCGGCAGACGCCGCTTTGTTTCATGTACGTATCCTAACAACAGCTTGTATATCCGCCGTCCTCGCTCTTCCTGTTTCCCTTTTAGAGTGATGAATACAGACTACCGCCGCCTGCTGGTGTGGAGAGTTATTTCCTCTCACGCAGACGCAGAACGTACGTGCTAACTGGCCGTTGGCTGTAGCCTTTGTGGTGTGTTCAAGTGCAACTTGTCGGCCAAGACAAAGGCGACGTGAGGCGACGCAACAGCCTTCATCTGCCTTCACCGCCGATACTTCTCTGATGTCGGCTTGGTGTGTCTGGGCCTTAAAACCAAGTCTGAACCCTCAAATAGGCCTTCGAAGGTCTGTCCGGCCAAAATGTCTTCACTCTGAAGGTCTAAAACTCGAATTGGTTCCCACAAAGATAGCTGTACAAGTACACACACACAAACCAGACTGTTTTTTCTAACTTTGTGGGGATTTTTTGTGAGAGCCATCAGGCACATCAGGGGAGTCATTTAAATGGTTAACTTTGTGGGGTCCAGCATTTTGGTCCCCATGAAGCCTACGGACCCCACACCGTGAGTGAGCTCACGGTGTTCGGACCCCACGAGTATAGAAACACAAGACTACACACACACACACATACTGTCAGCGTCACATCTGACTGACACAAACATTTCAGATCAGAGTGAATGTTTCCTGTAAACAGAGACTCTGACTGATGATCACTGATCGTCACACTTAAACACCGACTCTACTTTATACTGCATTATCATTTTTTTTAATAAACTTTTAGGTAGCTACCAGCCGGACTCAGAGTCTGATCAATTCAAGCGTTGCTAATTTGAAACTCGTGAGGTGTTTTTACGTCTTCAGTAGGAGCCAATGAGCTGAGAGACAGGCAGGGAGTCTCAGTCTCACTAAAACTACTAAGCTAAAGTGGATTCCTGTTGTCATCATGATATCACAACCTGTCCTATAGCAGCAGCAGAAAGGCCTGGATTCCTGTCTGTCCTTATTGTGTTCACATGACACAAAGCTCATACTTAAAAACAACACAAAGGTGCTTTTCTAATGATTGCATATTTCACATCAAAACTGCCGGCTCAGCATGTTGTTTGCAAGAAGGCATTTCCTTTGTGAGCAGTTCAGCAGAGATCATGGCTCCTTTGTTGTCCTGACAATGGAAATATTCAATAACAAGAAGACCTGCCAAATCTGGGACGCCCCCCTATCACCACCCCCCGGCCCCGTGGAGCCCCGCTGGCCGCTGATAATACTGGGATTATGGCTGCGGAGGCGTCATGTTTTCAGGTTGTCCATATGTCCATATGGACGGACAGTCCATTCTCGTGAACGTGATATCTCAGGAACCAACACATTCTCACTCCCAACTCGTCAAATACCGCCGCTTGGTCAGTGCCCCTCGGCATCAGAAACCGACGTACCGTGTACACCTCTAGTGTTACTGTTGGACGGACCAGGGACGGCATGTCAATATATGCTCGTTACATGCATAGTGTCCTTTCAAAATTAGGAAGTTTAGGCAACACAACCACTTAGTTAGCGTTAGGAAACGATTGTGGTTGACATTAACTTCACTGACTAACGATTCACGTAACTCACGGGGCTGACGATACCGTCGAGTCAACTAAATAATAAAAGAGAAAATAAAATAAGTCAGCGTTACTTTTAGTTTCACACGGGACACAAACAGTGGCCTCCTGGTTGAAAGTCTTTGTTTGACTCATCCACCGCCGCTCTCTCCCGCCCTGGACAGACTGTATTAATACTACGTCACTGCTCCGACCCCTGAATAACGCTGCGGGTGGATGTTTTCTATAGTTTGTCTTGTATAGTTTGTTTTGTATAGTTTTTTTGTATGGTTTATGTTTGTATAGTTTGTTTTTTATAGTTTATGTTTAATATAATTTATGTTTCCTATAGTTTCTGTTTTATATAGTTTGTTTTATATAGTTAATGTTTAATATAATTTATGTTTTCTATAGTTTATGTTTTCTATAGTTTGTGTTTTATATAGTTTATGTTTTTTTAATTTTTTAATTTAGTGTTTGGCTTTAAATCCTGAACATTTTCTATGAGAAAGAGTAGAAGAAGAAAAGTGAAGGTGAATGTATTGATGACATCAGGGTTTAGTGACCTTTAACTTTATAAAACTGATCATGTTTGTGTTTCCTGCTAAAGGCCACCGTTCATACAGCTGATCGATTATTGATCAGAGGACACATGATGTTTCCATTAGTGATGAAGCTTCATCTGTTCATCAATCAATCTCAGAATGCTTCTGACATTTGACGTGACCTTTTTCACATGTTTATGATGCATCAGACACAACTTATCATCAGTGTTAAATGTGTTTATGAGTGTGTGACAAACAGCACGGATACTGATCCAGACTGGCTTCACAATAAAACACAATCACCTCAAGGTCCATTTAGCTCTAGTTCTTATTCTGTTTATGGGTTCTGTCATTTTTACATTTTTATGTGGTTCATTTACTTTTTAGCACCACTTTCTTCTTTTAGTGCTGTGTTTATATGTGTTTTTATGTTATGTGTTCTTTGCTTGCTATGAAGCACTTTGTAACTTTGTTTTGATATATAAATAAAGCTATTATTACGGCCCAAGCACGAAACGTCGTCCCTGGCACAAAGTGCGAGGAAACCTATTGTTTTTCTAAAGATTGTTTTTCTGCCATTTTTAATATTGTGAGTTTTCATACATATTTATATATATATTCTGCGAAACTCTTTCGAACTCCTCCTGGAGGGTTTATCGGACTTGTTTTGGTTGAATTATTTAGCTTTGATTATTATTATTATTATTATTATTATTATTATTATTATCATTATTATTATTGTTGTTGTTGTTATGATTATTATTTTCATTAAATTAATATTTGTATCATTATTATAATCATTACTATTATTATTATTGTTGTTGTTGTTGTTGTTGTTGTTATTATTATTATATTATTTAATTATATTATTATTATTGTTATTACTATTGTTACTGTTGTTGTTGTTGTTATAACAATAATAATAATGATAATAATTATTATTATTATTATCGTTGTTGTTGTTGTTGCTGTTGTTGTTGTTGTTGTTGTTATTATCATCATCATTATTATCATTGCTATTATTATTATTATATTATTTTCATTATATTGTAATTATTATTATTATCATTACTATTATTTTCATTATTTTTGTTATAACTATTATTGTTATTATTGTTGTTATTATTTTAACACTAATAACGATTATTGTTATTTTTATTGTTGTTGTTGTTATTATTATTATTATTATTATTATTGTCAAATGTACATCTTTAGTTACTGTTGACCTGTGCAGAGCGTATAAACTGTCACCAGGTGAGACTGTGATCACATTGAATGTGTCTCCCTACAGAGGAGCAGAGAGGAACTACATTAACACTTGAAGTCATGTGGGAGGAATGAAAACTACAGACAGAGGAGAGAAGAAAAAGTTTCAGGTTATAACACAGACTCTGTCAGTTAAATTACTAATTTAAATATAATAATATGCAGATTGAGATTATAGTTGTGTTGATAATCTGACAGGAGATTATCTGCTTTAATTTACAGACACCACCCGGCTGGCTCTCTCTCAGTCTGCCATCATACTTCTCTTATAGTTTTACTTCCTCTTCGCCCTGTTTGTTTCTCTCTCTTACTGCTATGAATTTATCCACAGAGGAACTTCCTCCTCTCTGCTCGTCTGTTAGCACCAACAACACAAGTTTTTATTCTTCTGTGGAGCTTTTCAACAGCACGCTGAACTGCAGGAGTGAAGGTGAGACAGTCTATTAAATATCATAAAGTTTATTAAGATTATTCCAGTGTGCTATTAGTATACTTCTTTTAAACTTAAAATAAGAAAGTATGCTTTCTTATGTACTTATCAGAGATATACTTAACAAAAGTATACTTAAGTATCCTTAGTTTATACCGACAGTAGTATAGAAGTATACAGAAAAGTACAAGTATACTCCAAGTACATTTGGCTAAATACTATAAGTTCACTTAAAGAAACCTTACAAGTATACTTGCAGTAAAAACTATTAAACTAGTAGTTTAATGAGAGTATACTTCAAAATGTACTTTCATAAACTAAAAAGTGGGCTACAAGTACATAACTAGTAAACTAACAGTATACCTATAAGTTCACTTGTAGTATTGTTCATATTATAGTTGCTGTACAAAGACTTGGATGTAAACTAGTTGTGTACTCAGCGTCTACTATACTAAGTATACTTAAAGTATACTTTTATAAATGAAAAAGAGAGCCAATTTAGTCCCAAGAAGTATTGAAGTAGTACACTTACAAGTGTACTACTAGTACCTTGATATTAGTATACTTATTACATAAAGTATACTTGAGAATATACTTGAACAATACTTGAAGTATAATTCTTTTTTGTAAGGGTACATTTAGATGATAATACTTACATTTTTATTAGTACTTGTACTGCAATAAAGGGCCTGAGTACTTCTTCTACCTCTGGTCTGTGTGGATATTAATCAGTGTGTATTGATTGTGATTCCCTGTTGTGAATCAGCTGTTTGTGATGGCAGAACCAGGACCAGAACCAGTACCAGCACCAGAACCAGAACCAGAACCAGCACCAGAACCAGGGACCAGAGACACTGAAAACTGGACTGAAACGGACCTGATGTCTGCAGGTTCAGTCATGTGATAGTTTATGTTTTACACAACTTACTGTCCCTGAAACAGTCTTCTTCATCTTCATCTTCATCTTCTTCTTCTTCTTCTTCTTCTTCTTCTTCTTCTTCTTCTTCTTCTTCTTCTTCTTCCTTTTTTTCTTCTTCTTCCACTTCTTCTTCTTTTTCGTCTTCTTCCTCTTCCCATTCTTCTTCTTCTTCTTTGAAGAATCTGTATTTCTGCATAATGACTACTTTAATTGTATTACCTTAAGTACTTTTATTGATGATAGTTACATGTATATATATATATATATATATATATATATATATATATATATATGTGTGTGTGTGTGTGTGTGTGTGTGTGTGTGTGTGTGTGTGGCCTGTGTTGAACAATAATAATATTATGAATGACAAAAAGTCTTTTCAGTCCAAAATGGCGGTAGCGCTGTTTCGTCTCTTTGCTTCAATACTCTTTGGATCTACATGTACAGTGTTTAATAGTGTTACAGGGTGGATTTTTCATTTATTTATAGAATAAATCCTTATAAATGTTCATGATCCAGAGTCTAAATATTCTGTTTATGTGTGTAGATGAAGCTCCCTGTTGTTCCAGTCTGACCACTAAGGAGCTGCAGCAGAACTTGAGGGAAGTGAAGAAGAGAGAGCGTCCCGTCAGACTGCTGTTTGAGATCCCATCGACTCGTATTATTGAACACGTTCTGTCCAAATATGTGGTGAGATACTGAAACACACACCTGTATCCTCAGTGGTCAACTGGAATCTATTTAATCTATCTATTTATTCATTTATTGTATCCATCCTGTAAATCAACACAACTACATACTCAAATATTCTATATTAATATCACTATAATATAATATCATATACAGTAATATAGTATAACACAATATAATATAATATAGTATAATATAATATAATATAAAATAATATAAAGTCAGCACTCTATCTATAAATGCGGTACATTTAGTGAAATCCTCCCCTTCAGACTGATTCCAGTCTCATGTCTGTACAGAGAGAGAGACAGGAGTCCTGTATTCTGAGAGCGGAGAGTCCTGGTTGGAGCATAAGGTTTAAGTAGTCAGTGAATCACTGCTCTAATATCTTGTGTTGATGTTTCCTGTTTGTCTGTAGGTGTATGAGATCGTGGTGATGCGCTCCGGCAGCTTTGATTCCCACCGTGTGTCCATGGAACGCCGTTACAGTGACTTCTTCCGCTTCCACCACAAACTGCTGGAGGAGTTCAGCGAGGAGCTGGAGGAGGTGGTTCTCCCCCGAAAACACCTGAGCAGGAATTTCAGCCCCGAGATCATCGCAGAGCGACGCCTCGGCCTCCAGGATTACCTGGCTAAACTGTATGCTACTCGCTGCGTTCGACACTCGCCGCTTTTTCACAAATTCCTCACGGAGCAAGAGCAGAAGCAAGCTCACAATTTGCTGCGAGCAGGACAGTTTCAGCTGGCTGTGGATCAGCTGCAGATGGTTTTAGAGGTCGAGGACAAGCTGCTACCGTGGCAGAACCCCACCCTGCTCGTACCCACCCTCGCCGCCCTCGCCGTCTGTTACCGAGACCTAGACGAACCACAACAGGCGTTTGCTGTAGCTCAGAGAGCTCTGCCGCCGACGAGACGCTACGGACTGAAACGCTACAGAGCCTCACTGTTGGACCTGCTGGTGGATCTGGGTTATCAGCTGGGACGTCCTGTGGCCCAGTTACAGGAGGAGCTGACAGTCCTGAGGGATGCTGAGAGGGGGGAGGTCACCTTCCGCTCTCTGAAGGAGTTAGTGGTCCACGAGTTCACCTGAGTCTCTGAAGGAGTTAGTGGTCCCTGAGTTCACCTGAGGAGGTGATCAGAACACTCTGGACTCTTGCACTATTTGTATTGTTTACAGCTACACTTACTAACTAACTAACTAACTAACTAACTAACTAACTAACACTTGACTTATATTTAGACATTTTATCTTATTTTTTATATTATATTCTTTTACTCTGTTATTTCTATTCTGTGTAAGTATATTGAGAGAGCTGCATAAAAACTGGAGTAACATTCCTTGTATGTACATGCTGCGGACAGCGCTCACATCCACCTGTATGCTGACGACACCATTCTGTACACATCCAGTCCGTCCCTGAGAACAGCTTCAACAGTATCCAACATGCCTTCTCCAACCTTCACTGTCTTCTAAATACTAAGAAAACATAAAAGCATGTCTTCAACCGGAACTTACCTCAAGTCGATTGTTAATTGATTTGATTCATCATTCACAACACCCAGCTGAAGTTTAGCGTTTACAGCACGCCATTTTTGTTACTTCCACCCAAAATGTCACTCTATTTTTCAAGTCACATACATTTTCATCACTTCCCTTTTTTTCCAATCATTTTTGTTACTTCCACCATTGAGGCCACTTTCATTAAATGATAAATGATAATTTTGTGTTGTGAATGATGAATGTAAGACGGGGAAAATGATGAAACGTGGCTCTGTTTTCATCATATCATGACCGCTTTAGTCAAATCAACTTTAAAATAATCAAATCACTTGATAATTTATCATTCCATTTTTCATTTCACATGCATTTTTATGCATCTTCATCACCACCATTTTTATCAATTAATTTTTGTTACTTCCGCCCCTCAAACAGTTTGCTTTACCGAGCGACTGGAATGAGTTACAGAAGACAGTAAAACTCCACACCCTCATCCCGTTATCCTCCTTTAATAACTCATTACAAGCGATAGTTTCTGTGTTCTACCTTCTGTCGCTGCCTCTTGGCCAGGTCGTCATTGTAAATGAAAATTGGTTCTCAATTGACTTATCCGGTTAAATAAAGGTAAAATAAATAAATAAATGTAAATTTATATACTTCTGCAGAAAATAAAAAAATTTGGTAGAAAATGTTTGAGACATCAAACCACAGCAGACACATGTTCTGTCCTTCATACTACAAATCATGTATTTATTTGTTATGTGCTTTCTGTTGACCGTCTGTGGTAAATGAAGTGAATCTCTGCAGAGGAACTAAAGATGCTGTAACAAGTGTTATCTTGTTACAGCATCCTCAGCCCCGATTGGCCAACAGACAAACTGTATTTCAACAAAACAAAGACTGGAACTCCCCCAGAAGTTACCCAACCTGCTTCACTGTGTGCACATCGACTTTTTTTCACAAGTGAGAAATTCAGAAAATTCCCAAAAATCTGATGTTTGACAAGTTGTAGAAAATGTTTTGCCAGTCTTTATACTGAATTCATGAACTTGATATATTGTGGGCCAGCATATGTTTAATTAGCTTTCAGTAGTCATAAATATCCTATGTGCCCGTGTGTATGCATGTATGTAGCTTATATTGTAACATGTATTTTTTAAGATGGCTGGAGGATGACCATACACACGTTCTTTATATAGTTTTATGTTATTCTGTCTCTCTTGTTTTTATCATCTACTTTACTATTCTATTATTTTGTTATTGACATGTTTTTCTATTTTAAAAGTTATTTTATTGTTTTTACTTTTGCTTCATTTATCTGCTTTTATTGACTGAAACACTTCGTTTTGAAAAGTGGTATATAGATAAATGTATTTGTTATTAAAGGGACTGTTTGTAAGAATCAGAAATGCTTGTTAACAGCGACACCTGTGGCCGTTAAGTCAACTAAAGTCAGCGTCAGGATTGCGCTTGTGCTCGCTCTACATAGACATGAATGAGCATCGATGAAAACAGTAAGGTGACACACGTCAGCTAAAACGACAATATCACTCTATATTTCAGCTGCTTGGCAGTAATGCTAGCTGACCAGACGAAGGTCTCTCCATGAATCAATGCTGATCCTAGTGTTGGCTTTTCCTGCTTCAGCCTTCCGACCGCAGCCGGAGGGAACAGGAGAGACATCGGCACCCGGTCGGAGATGATAACGTTTCTCTCTGCAGAGCCTCGTCACTTCACAAGACACGGAAAACCTCTGTTGGTCTGAAGGAGCTGCAGCAGTTACTTCTTAACAAACGTCCACTGTACATTCACTAGATATTCTCAGAGCTACAAAGTCTTCTGCAGTGTGTACTGTGCGCGCATGCACGTGAGGTGGAGCGAGCTGAGTGAAGGCAGGTAGGCAGGCAGAGGAGCAGAGACTCCGGCCCTGGAGACCAAAGCTATGGTCTCCCCCGCGTCCTCCGACCGTGGCAAACACTTAACAGACGGGCTTCACTAGATATAACTTAGCGGTTTTGGTGCTTCCGTGTAGTTTGTGTTGGAGTCTTGTCAGCGTAGCCACACGCGAGCGCGCTTGGGACACCGACCCGGATTGATTAATACGCTTAAAAAGTTACAAACAGTCCCTTTAATATTATTATTGTTATTATTATTATTATAAATACATAGTATGTGTTGTTTGGAAATATTTCCATTCATATTTCCAATGATAATAACATTTGTGAAAAATTATCTTGTTTTCAAATATGAATATTTTTTTGTCTTGTTGACCATCGATGATATCAGAGGTAGATTAGCCGGACTGCTCGCTCATAGAAGCTGCTCGACGTTTGACTGCTTCTGTCTTCGTTTTAACAGCAGCTGCGTGCTTCTTTTAGCTTGTAGCTTTTAGCTTTTATCTAAAGTTTGACTCCTGAAACAGTCTCGTCCTCCTGTAGTTTGGTTTGTTCTCTGTAAAACTGTTTAATAATGGCCAGCGACTCCGTGAAACTCTCCAGAAACGTCCTCCGCATGAAGGTGAGTGAAGTTAACAACCAGAGAAGATACTAGCCGTGTGGTAGCTACCTTTAGCTCTCCGAGTAGAACGCCACACCAAACTCCACTCAGAAATCACACTATTATTGGTTTCCTGCTGATTGGAGAGCTCTAACTCGGGCTAAATGTCGACTGTATACATTTTTATACAGAGTTTGAACCAGTTATTAATTCGGCATGTATTTGAGCTATCAAATGGCTTTTTACATTCAATAATGACGACTTAATAATCTGCCACACGCTGTCTTCCACTGCATATGTTGGTGGATGGATGCTTCCTTATTTTGATTACAGTTTTGAGTGAGGTTCTGTAAATGAAAGGGAAACGTGTTTTTGCTGATTTTTAAGGCCAGACATTCCAGGCAAAAACATTGTTTTTCATGCAAAGGGCAAAAACATCCAAAATACACATTTAGGTGTTACTCCTTTTTTTTCTTTTTTAAACAGAGTTTGTTTCTGAATTTTGTTAATACAACTCTGACAATTGACAAAACCAGACAAAAAAACAAAACAAAAAAAACAAGTGTAAAAAATAAATATAAATAAATAGATTGATAAATAAAATAAAATACAAATAAAATAAATAAACATAAATCATGATAAATTGTTAGAGGTCTACGACAGTACATCCTATCATCTAGGACACTTACATGCATAAAACAAACACAGGAGTTAAGCCGAAGAGTTGAACACAAAGACAAATC
>CAKAOI010028789.1:25309-51778 GCA_916701655.1 Sebastiscus albofasciatus | reverse complement strand
AAAGAGGGAGGAGGAAGGTGAGGAGGATGAGAGGGGGGAGGAAGAAGGTGAGGAGGATGAGAGGGAGGAGGAAGAAGAGGAAGGTGAGGAGGATGAGAGGGAGGAGGAAGAAGAGGAAGGTGAGGAGGATGAGAGGGGAGGAGGAAGGTGAGGAGGATGAGAGGGAGGAGGAAGGTGAGGAGGATGAGAGGGGGGAGGAAGGTGAGGAGGATGAGAGGGAGGAAGAGGAAGGTGAGGAGGATTAGAGGGAGGAAGAGGAAGGTGAGGAGGATGAGAGGGAAGAGCTAAAGGTCCAGACACACCAACTAACATCAGAGAACTCGCGGCGATGAAGGCCGACTGTTGCATCGCCTCACGTCTCCTTCGTCTTGGCCGACAAGTTGCACTCAAACACACCACAAAGACGACAGCTGACGACCAGTTAGCACGAACGTTCTGCGCCTGCATGAGATGAAATAACTCTCCACACCAGCAGGTGGCGGTAGTCTGTATTCATCATTCTAAAAGGGAAACAGGAAGAGCGAGGACGGCGAATAAACAAGCCGTTGTTATGATACGTACATGGACCATTTTCACACCACTCTCACTCATTCCAGATGTTCATGTCGCTGTGAAAATATCCATGTGTTGGAATAATCAGATGAGATGAAGATGAACAATGAGAAGAGTCTGTTGTGTGTCCTCTTGACTTTACTCGTTGACTTGCTTTCCTCACTTCCGTTTCTCTTCTCCTGCACTGATTGGTTTAAGCTGAACAGCCAATCAGAGTGATTTCTCTCACAAACGAGCTCCGCCTCAGATTCAAACTGCCGAATCGGCCCAAAAAACTCCGACACGGGCAGACTAGAGCCGACTGTGAGGGACACACCACAAGAACTAGATGGACTGTCAGCTTGGTGTTACAGGACCTTTAATGAACGTGGCTGTTTATGGCATTCAGCACGCCGACACATAGAGCAGCTCCAATCAGAGAAGGGGAGACCTCACCGCCGTCTGTTCCACGGAGCGAGCGAGTGTTGATCAGTTGCGAGTGCGTAGGGAGGGTCACATCGTCACATCCCCGTGCACGTGGAGCCGAAATGCTCCCTCGCGAGGATGCCTTCCTGCTCATGGATACTGTTCTGTGTGCTCATATCACGTACACATGCCTGGTTTTTATGTGTTTAATTGAATTTTATATAATAATACAATTTTATTTAATTAGTAAACTATGAACATGAACTAGTTCATTTTAATTTGTGAAGTGAACTTTGAGCTCAACGTTCACAAATCACAAAGCTGATATTAAATATTAAACCGTATTTGAATTGTGATGTTGAATTTGTTGCCGAACAAAAAACCTTTCACATTTCTGCATAAATCAAACCTGATGGTTCAAATCTGGATTTGAAGACTGAAGCACTCTGTGGTAGATTCATCTTAAACTCCTAAACAGTCAGTAATATGAGCATTTTAAAATACACATATTATCATTTCTAACATAAACATGCAAATTCTGTTTACTCCTCATTTCCCTGTTTTCTTACCTTTAATTCACCTCAGCTGTAATCATTTAGAGCAACACCTCAGTGAGTGTTGTTAGATTACTAATGAGCAGCTTCCTCCTCCTCCTCCTCCTCCTCCTCTCTCCTGGGACTCCTGCTCCCTCCTCACTCGTCAGTAAACGTCCATCATAACACCAGGAGTTTCTACCACACCGTCGTCCTGCTGTGCTGGAGGTTTCATCCATTATTACCCAGGATTCTTAGTGTTTGTGTTGACGTGGAGCGGTTCGCCACAGAGGACAACACATGATGTGTGTCAGGAAGTTTGAAGAACACTCTTTGACTATGTTTAGATACTAGGGATGTTAATAATTAACCATTTAACCGTTAACCGACTTTTAAAAGATCTTAAAGAATTAAAAGATCGTTTAAACGGTTTAAAGAAATATTCATAATTAAATAAAAAGCTGAGCAAAACTCAGAGGAGCGGCTCGTCACTTAAAGGAGAAAAGCTGGTCCACCTTAAGAGAGACTGAGCCAGCGTTGCAGATAATGGAAGTAGGGCAGGTTAACAAGGGGATGACTTCCCGCCTATTGAAGAGATTAACTCAAAGATCTTTAACTTCTTATTTTTTATTTTCAAAAATCAATAAAGGGCATGTCTCCCGGTCGGGATCAGACCGCCCCGATACTGACACAACGTCGTGGTTCAATAAACAATCTATCTGTACATCAAATACTGAATGCATTATATAATAAACACAACACGGACATGTGGATGTAACAGTGACACCAGCAGAATGTCTGTGAGGTCAAACTCTTAAACTCTATAAGACTCTTTAGTGAGGAAGGAAGGAAGGAAGGGAGGACGGAAGGAAGGTCCTCTCTGAGACCTTCACAGGTAGATAACTGTACTTCTGTTTTCTACTGTTGAGAGAAATCACAGTGGAGAACTCAGGAGAGGCTTGAAAGAGAGGAATCAGTGAGACAATGAGAGGAGGAGGAGACATGAAAGGGATTTATTCATGTATGGGCTCAGAGAATGAAAGAATAAATGAGATAATGGAGCGGCGCTCATTAACACGTTGAGAGGAGACCTCGCCAATCTGCCACGCCGACAGGAGACGGTAAATAAAGACGTCAGGTTGGCAGATGAAAGCAGCCGCGTCCTCTCTCAAGTGTGTTTTATGAGCCTTTGAGACTCCTAACAGTCTTTTTAGGGATTTAATGGATTCGTTAGATTTGAGCCTTTAACGCTCCTTCAGGGAGGTTCACGCTCAGTCTGCTGTTCCATCTTATATAATCACTCACTCTGCAAACAGTCACACAACAGTTATACCAACGATACCAACACACTGTGTGATTCAATACACACGGCTGATCTATGATATCAGTTTTATTAATCTGCTCCATCTGCAAAATTCAACCAAGACAAACAAGTGTGCATGAAAAGTACACGACAGATCATTATTAGAGAATAAAGTCATAATAACATGAGTCATAACAGAATCAAAAAATGAAAAAAATGAAAAATGTATTTCAAGATTTTGTTTCCAGTATTTCGAGAATAAAAGTTGTAATATTTTGAGGACAAAAATGGAATATTTTGATAAAATATCGGAATATTTTGAATAAAAAAAGTTGTAATATTTTGAGAACAAAAATTTAATATTTCCTGAAAAAAAGGAATATTTTGAATAAAAAAGTTGTAATATTCTGAGAATAAAAATGGAATATTTTGAGAAATTATTGGAATAAGATAATTGGTTGAGATGTAGAATTCTGTGTTTAGTATGTATTTTTATTGACCTGCTGAATAAGATAAAGAAATAAACTAGTACTTGTACTCATCAAATATACTGTGAACACAGACTGAACCCTTTCATATATTGGATTATTATTACAGATGCACCTGGTCAATTTATATACTGTTTATAGCTGTCAGATAGTGAAGTTAAAGTACAATATTTACTTTTTGTAGTGCAGTAGAAGTATAAAGTAGCATTACATGAAAATATTCAAGGAAAGTACAAGTACCTCAATTGTGCTGAAGTAAATGTACTTGATTACTTTCCACCACTGCCGGTGTGTAGTAATGCTGAGTCAGGTGTTGAGTAAATAAATAGTGTTAATCAGATTTTAGTGTTTTTATTGTGAATGTTAAACTGAAGTTTTTGAACACAGTTGTTGTTGTTGTGTTTCAGAGTGAGGAGGACGACAGCCGGAGCGTCGCTGCCTCTTCTGTCATGGTGAGTCTGTGTGTGTGTGTGTGTGTGTGTGTGTGTGTGTGTGTGTTATCTGAACAGTGGAGAGCCGTCAGTCCCTCCCCCCCTCACGCTGTTCCCATGGTGATATCCCATAATCACTGCCGTCCTGCTCCCTGACAGGACGCAGCGCCGGCTGCTCATTGGCTGTGACGGCCTCCCACTGCTCTCTGACTGGAACCAGCAGGGAAGCTCTGGTTTCAACTGGAGCTGATGGACAAGTTTTAGTTTTTATAACTATACAAAACTAATGATTATTGATTGATTTTTTATGTCCGACCAACAGAACACAAGTTCAGTTTAATATCAAACAGAAAAGCTGCAAATGTTTTCTCGAAAAGTGACTGAAACAATTAATCAATTATCAAACTAGCAATCAACTAATATTTACATATAAAAGAATTTAAAACAAATATAATTAGAGATGCTCTACTTTATGATAGATAATGTGGCTACAAAGAGCTCTGAGCTTTGATTCAGTGTTAACATCTGTTTAGGAAAATGTGAATTATAAATAAATTGATGGATTAAGGCTGCGTCTGAAATCTCATACTCGGCTCTACATATCCAATCTGTGTCCTATCGTTCTATACTTCTGTGTGAATAAACAGTAGTTTGTAGAGTATAGAAACAACAACAGCCGCTGCCGCCATGTTGGACTGAAAACGCTTAATATAGTCACAATATTTTATTGTTCAAGACAGGACATTTCAGTAGAATATGACGTTTTACTGGCGTCCGGTAGTCGCTTTCAGTCCAAAATGGTGGAAGTGTAGCTCTGCTGCTGGGTGCTGACGTTGCAATAGAACAAACTATTTACTTTCACTTCTTGGTGATATATGTTCTTTGGCAGTAGTTTGTATCTTTTCGGAGCAGTAACCAAAATGACGGCTTGTGAGAAGCGCTGCCGTTGGCCACAGCACGCTGGTCGGACGGCTGGCTACTTAGCTTAGCTTGCTAATTCCGCCATGCTGTCAAGCAACACAGAAAATGAGGTGAACAAAGTTGTCACTCTGGCGATAGCACTGTGCTTTCCTACGCTGTGACAAGAGTGTGTGGATGAAGCATTAAGTTGTTAGATTTTACTCATTTAGCGACTGGCTAGTTAGCTAGTTACCTTGCTAATTCCACCATGCTACAGAAAATGAGCCAAACAGCGGACAGCGCTGGGTCACACGGTCCCTCTGAATCACTCCTCGCTGCCAGGAGACTACTCCACCGAGAGGAGAGCAGGCGTTGGCTAGATAGCTTGTCAGTCTCCGGACAAACTATCTAGCTAACTAGCCAGTTCTGGAGGCAGACAAAAACCAAGATGGGGTAGGGGTAATCTGGTCCCATTGGTTAATGTTAACTTTCTCAACTAACACTGTCCCTGTCTCTGTGAGGACACCTGGTCTTTGTGTGTGTTGACAGGTCCTCTGTTGGTCTGTCCTGGTCTCTGTGTGTGTTGTCAGGTCCTCTGTTGGTCTGTCCCGGTCTCTGTGAGGATACCTGGTCTCTCTGTGTGTGTTGTCAGGTCCTCTGTTGGTCTGTCCCGGTCTCTGTGAGGACACCTGGTCTCTGTGTGTGTGTTGTCAGGTCCTCTGTTGGTCTGTCCTGGTCTCTGTGAGGACACCTGGTCTCTGTGTGTGTTGTCAGGTCCTCTGTTGGTCTGTCCTGGTCTCTGTGAGGACACCTGGTCTCTGTGTGTGTTGTCAGGTCCTCCGTTGGTCTGTCCTGGTCTCTGTGAGGACACCTGGTCTCTGTGTGTGTTGTCAGGCTGAAGAACAGCCTCCCTCTGTGTGTAATTATCATGGAGCTGTATCAGGTGACCAGAGAGGACGGCCCGGCGGGTCTCTGATTAAAGGCTGGCTGCTGCTCCACGGCGTCCTGCTGGACAATAAACACCACTAATGGCATCAGGACCCCCGCCCTGCAGCACGGCGGGCCCCGCCACGGCCAGAGGACAACGAGGACGTGGAAAATACCAACACATGATGTCATATTACAGGCTGAGAGTCCATTTTAGCGCATCAGATACTCTCAGTGTAGCTGGGAGGCCTGATGGACCCAGAGTCACTGACATGACCCAGACACTCAGGTTTGGAAGCATATTATTGTTTGGGAAACAGATCACATGGTCTGAATATAAGGGTTGAGTCCGTAGTAGATCTGTGGTCGTTATGTTTTTTTCTGTTTGTTTCCATTTACAAAGTTAACACGTGTTTAAAACTGTTTAAAACTACAACCGTAACCCAGCAGAAAATACGTTTTCCTTTCAGGGCGTCGGCATGTTGGTATTTGTCCGTCACCATCTTGGTTTTTGGCCATCGGCATCTTGGTTTTTGGTCGTCGCCATATTGGTTTTTGGTCGTCGCCATGTTGGTTTTTGGTCGTCGCCATCTTGGTGTTAGGGCATCACCATTTTGGTTTTTGGCCATCGGCATCTTGTTTTACGGCGTCACCATGTTGATTTTTGCCATCTCCATCTTGGTGTTAGGGCGTCGCCATATTGTTTTTTGGCCGTCGCCATGTTGGTTTTTGGTCGTCACCATGTTGGTTTTAGGGCGTCACCATGTTGGTTTTAGGGCGTCACCATGTTGGTTTTTGGTCGTCGCCATGTTGGTTTTAGGGCGTCACCATGTTGGTTTTTGGCCGTCGCCATGTTGGTGTTAGGGTGTCACCATGTTGGTTTTAGAGCGTCACCATGTTGGTTTTTGGCCGTCGCCATGTTGGTTTTTGGCCGTCGCCATGTTGGTGTTAGGGCGCCGCCGTATTGGTTTTTGGCCGTCGCCATCTTGGTTTTTGCCCGTCACCATCTTGTCCGTGGCAATCTTACAATGTTTACTGATGTGATAACAGAAGTGAGAAGTTGGTTCATTACAATCAGACTTCTTTTTGCCCCCCCCACCACCCAGTCTCTGTTCCACAGGATGCAGCTGGATCCTCTGGAGAAGCTCTGGTGGAGGAGCTCAGCTCTGGGGAACATGGCCGCCCAGCGTCAGCTGCTGGCTCAGGAGCCCAGTCTGGTGCTGAAGAAGGTGCACCTATAAAATATCTCCTACTAGAGGCTGACTGTAGATGATCTATGTAACAGTTAAAGAAGAAATGAATCAGTGATGTTATTCTCTGATATGAGGTGAACTGCTGTCAGAGCTGCTAACAGAACCAGATGACGCCGGCTGACAAAAAGAAGATTCCCCGAAAAGTTCATTTCAACAGTTCATCACTAAATACCTGTTTGAATGACTGAAGTGATGAAATGTTATTGACAGAATCAGAATCTTTTTATTTACTGAATGAAACTTTCTCTCATCTTCTCTTCTGCTCTCGTCAGGATTTCGTCTCTGTGAGTAAAACATACTCATGCAGCATCGCCCTGTCGGGGATTCTTTCACAACAATGACCGTCTCGCTGTACATTATCCCGCTTATTACACGGCTACTTACTGAAGAAAAATCTATATTTTGAAACAAAAACGGTCCTCCAGAGTCTGACATCAGATCTGCGCCCATAGCAACGGTCTGTTATACATAGCAACGGTCTGTTATACATAGCAACGGTCTGTTATAGAGAAATTACAGACCGCAAAACGCAGTGATTGACCAATCAGAATCGAGTATTCAACACAGCCGTGTAATATATATATATATATATATATATATATATATATATACTGTATATATATAACCCTCCAGGGACTTGAAAAGTGGCTCCAGGCAGCATATAATAAGAAATAAGAAATAATTGCAGTAACGTAATATAAAGGATTTGTATGTATTTATCAATAATTTTAGACATAATAAAAAACACAGTCTAGTAAAAAACAGAGACAAAGTTTAGCAAAGTACTTGACAACAATACATCCCATAAACACCCATCTGTTATGCAAATATCAAGACGAGTCATTCATAATTCACTGTCATCAATAAATGCTAATAATAAAAAAGAAAATCAGGCGATAATCTTAATAGGCCTTTAAACTTGTATGACGCTGGAAAACATTGGTTGGCCTCATCATCTCACACATATCAAACACTATTCTTTGAATTCATTGACAATAAGAAAAATCTAGAGTATTGCAATGAGTGAGTAAATATGTTGAAGCTATTTAATTGAGACGTTATTTTATTATTCTAGTGTTTGATTGCTCACAGGTTGCTGCTCTAAGAGGAGCCGATAGAAATGAAAGCGTTAAAGTATTCTTTGTTTCTCTGTCTCCACCTCTCCCTCGACTGACGACCTTGTGTGATGTGAACGTTGCCGTACACGAAGGGGGTAAGTTGTCTTTTCCTTTTGGCGGCGTTAACACTAATCATCTAAACACAGCGGAACAACAACACACTGACTTCTGCCTCAATTAGCTCAGTGCTGATATCACAGAGAGCAGCTCCCTCAACACCGTCTGGTGCCTTCACTGCAGTCTGAGACAGTCGGATGTTCGGACGTCTGCCGCCTCTTTGAAGCCAGTACTGTCTGTGTGTGTGTGTGTGTGTGGGGGGGGGTTAATGAAAAATGCAGTTCATGTAAATAGGATTCACACTGACGTCCCATTTTCTGGCATGTTTGTGTACAGAAGCAGCAGAGAGGCTGCGTTGCTTTGCGAGGCGTGTAGTCCTCCCTTCAGACAGCCTGACAGCTCCGAGCAGCCAAACACCTGACAGTCCTACACTGTCCTACATACACAACCACCTCCACCACACTATGCTAAATACTGTCCTACATACACAACCACCTCCACCACACTATGCTAAACACTGTCCTACATACACAACCACCTCTACTTCCACTTCCACCACACTATGCTAAACACTGTCCTAAATACACAACCACCTCCACCACCACGCTCTTCTCTTTCTGTTGTCGTCACGTTAATATCAGCAGCATGGAGGAATTACTGAACTGGTCGACAGGGCTCAGGCCCAGGGGCCCAAAGGGTGAATGGGCCTGTGGATCAGAACCTCTGTTACAAGTGAATGTTGATATTTAATCAAATGACTACAAAGTGACCACAAAGAGGCCTAAAACCACCACTAAAAGACGCAAAACGACCACAAAGAGACGTAAAATAACTACAAAGAGACACAAAACAACGACAAAGAGACGCAAAACAACTACAAAGAGACACAGAACATCTTTTTGAGGTTGTTTTGTGTCTCTTTGTGGTTTTTTTGTATCTTTGTGGTTGTTTTGCGCCTCTTTGTGGTTGTTTTGCGCCTCTTTGTTGTTGTTTTGTGTCTCTTCGTGGTTGTTTTGTGCTTATTTGTTGTTGTTTTGTGTGTCTTTGTGGTTGTTTTGTCTCTTTGTGGTTGTTTTGTGTCTCTTTGTTGTTGTTTTGTGTGTCTTTGTGGTTGTTTTATCTCTTTGTGGTTGTTTAGCATCTCTTTGAGGTTGTTTTGTGTCTCTTTGTGGTTGTTTAGCGTCTCTTTGAGGTTGTTTTGTGTCTCTTTGTGGTTGTTTTGCATCTCTTTGTGGTTGTTTTGTGTGTCTTTGTTGTTGTTTTGTGTGTCTTTGTGGTTGTTTTATCTCTTTGTGGTTGTTTAGCGACTCTTTGAGGTTGTTTTGCGTCTCTTTGTGGTCATTTTGTGTCTCTTTGTGGTTGTTTTGCGTCTCTTTGTGCTCATTTTGTGTCCCTCTCAGTCTGGGGGTCTTGCTCCTATGAAGGAGGGATGGGGGACTGTCTCCACGTCTGTGCCCAGGGCCCCGTTGTCTCATAATCCGGCCATGATTAGCAGTCGGACGCTGCAGCAGGATAGACTTCATGCTCATTAGGGACTGTGTGATTTGAGCGGCCCAGCGGCCCAGACAATGGGGATGTGTAATGATATTGTAATTACATGGTAATTAATATTTGAGCAAACAGTGAGCCTGAAGCGAAGCAGATGGGAGGAACTGATCATCACACAATCACCCTCAACATCTTTCATTCGCTCCAGCGTTTGAGTCCACCGTCTCCTCCATGTGCTTTTACTTTCTGTTCTTAAAGTCTTGATTTCACAGTCATACGGTGAGAATGTGGGAGTCGGTCAACAGGGGGATGAAGTCCGGTTGTCCTCGTTTAGACAGCTCACCCCGTCGCGGAGCTCACTAATCTGTACGCAGTGTTTACAGATCGATCCTCCTCCAGTCCCAACATATGTTCTTCAGATTCATTGTTAAGTCAAAGTGTGATTCTCCACCCAGTAAAAGAGGCTCTTTCAAACCGGCGCATATGGTCGAACTGTTGCAGGCCGGCTTTGAAAACTCCCCGCCGATGCCAGAAGTAGAATTTCACACGGCATTATGGGACTCTAAGCTTCCTATTCAAGAGCTTCGGCAAAAGGACCCCTCCATATGGCCTCGCCTAATGCGCCGCCCCCCCCCCCTCCTCCCATTAGCTGCATGGACCTCCCCATGCAGAAATAACAACATCAATGGTGTAACCCTCGCGCCACTTGAGAGTATTACACTCCTTTTCATGCTTCACTTGATCAAAACGGAAGGAGTGAAATTCACGCCTGTTTGATGTGCCTTTTCCCTGCTGCTCTCCCACAGCAGCGCTAACTCATTCTGCCCGTCACTCCTCCGCCACCAACGGGCCAGCAGATGCCCGCCGCACTGCCGCCCGCCGTCGGGAGGCAGTTGCCAGTTTGTGCCGGGTCACCGTCAGCGTTACCCTCCTGGATCTGTCAGAGGACGATAGCTGAGCGTCCTGCTGAGGCAGACAGGTGTCCATCATGTTTGCAAATGTGTGAATGTGTCACACGCTGCGTTTATTCAACCAGCCATTCTGCACGAATCCACAAATTAGGAATACGTTACATTCCTGCTGACTCTTCTGCTCAAACTGTTTATCAGATCTTGTGATGGATTTTACCCATTTTGCAGGCAGCTATTGGTTTCCATTCATTTCTGTATCGTTTGAGAATTAATTAGCAGACACTTGCAGGATTTTTGTCGTATTATTTTTGTCACGTTGTGTTATAGTTGAGAGATAACGCAGTGCAAACATTTTAATCTGCACTCAAACTGTGTTTCTGTTCAATAACAATGGGTCCTAAAAAATAACAATATTTAATCACACATTTTTTATCTGTTCCAAATGTACCTTAAAGGGAGATCTGTCAAGTATTTAATACTCATTGGAGTGGACAAATATGCTGCTTTATGCAAATGTATGTATATATTTATTATTGTAAATCAGTTAACAACACAAAACAATGACAGATATTGTCCAGAAACCCTCACAGGTACTGCATTTAGCATAAAAAATATGCTCAAATCATAACATGGCAAACTGCAGCCCAACAGGCAACAACAGCTGTCAGTGTGTCAGTGTGCTGACTTGACTATGACTTGCCCCAAACTGCATGTGATTATCATAAAGTGGGCATGTCTGTAAAGGGGAGACTCGTGGGTACCCATAGAACCCATTTTCATTCACATATCTAGAGGTCAGAGGTCAAGGGACCCCTTTGAAAATGGACATGACAGTTTTTCCTTGCGTTATCCCGTTAACTTTGACAGCCCTAGTGTAAAATGAAATTTAATATTGTTTGCTCAGAGATGCACGTAAATATCTCTCATCTCCTCTCAGCTCCTCTCATCTCCTCTCATCTCCTCTCATCTCCTCTCAGCTCCTCTAATCTCCTCTCATCTCCTCTCAGCTCCTCTCAGCTCCTTTCCTCTCCTCTCATCTCCTCTCAGCTCCTCTCATCTCCTCTCAGCTCCTTTCCTCTCCTCTCATCTCCTCTCAGCTCTCATCTCCTCACAGTTCCTCTCCTCTCCTCACAGCTCCTCTCATCTCCTCTCAGCTCCTCTCAGCTCCTCTAAGCACTGCTGTCAGTGTGTGTTGCGGTGTGTGTTGCAGTGTGTGTTGAGGTGTGTGTGTGCGAGAGGCCAAAACAGTCTCAGTGAGTGTCGGAAGAGTCCGGCGGCGAGGCGGGGTTCAGTTAGCACCTTCTAATGAAAAGCGTGGCGGTTGAAGCAGCCTGGCAGCAGCTCAGCGGTCAGCCTGTATCACAGAGACACCGCCAAAATAAAGCTCCGTTAACCCTCCTGTACACGACCATGGGGGGGTTTCTCCTCTTCTCCCCCTGATGACCAACGCCGTGTTCACGCTCTCGTTGTTGGCTGAATGAAGAACATCAGAGTGGAGAAATTAGTGTAAATCCTTTTATTGGAGTCAAAACAACATTCCTGCTAATGTACAAATCTTTGCATCAAAATAATACTGTTCTTTATTCACAGCACATCTCCTAGAAGCAAAATAAAACTGGACCAAAACTTTTGGTCTGGGAGTTGTTTGTGTTTTAACCCTTTCACGGTGTGTTTTCACTTCATCAAAGTTGATTATAACATTTAGTCGACTAAAAATGTCTTATTCAGCGTTCAGTTGTATTTAGCTCCACCCTCTCGTATCACTTAGTTGCAAAAACCAAGAAAGCGACGACCAAAAACCAAGATGGCGACGTTACTATGGTTACTATGGTTAATGTGGCTCTGAAAGGAGGCGATGTTAATCTTAAAAAGGCAGATTACAGCTAGCTGATGTTTACTTGTCTTCAGTCCAGTTCAGATGTGGACGGAAGAGGGTCGGAGGTATGAATGGATGAGAGACATGTTAGACTGGGACTAACAGGAGACACGTTCACATCTACAGGAAGACATTTTTACTATTACTGTTTATCCCTGATGTTGGAATCACGTCCTTCATGACTGTTTTGACAGAAAGTCTCTTTTTATTGTCTCTTCTCTTGACGTCCATCGGACTCATCAAGTTTGTAAGTTCAGTAGTTTAGTTTCACTGTGGTGTTTGTTCGTTAGCCTGTTAGCGTGAGCAACGCTGCTGTCCACAGTTTCCTTCAGTCAAAACCTTTTAATATGCTCTGCTGTAAATCAGGATTACTTTTAAAGTGTTTAGATGCTTATTACGTTTTAAATAGTCATGAATGTCTAATAAGAAAGGTTGGAAGGATGAAGGTGTGTAAACTGTGTGTGTGTTTTCAGACGGCGCTTCACTGGGCAGCCAAGCAGGGCCGTCAGGAGGCGGCGGACATGATGCTTCGGTCCGGAGCCGACGTCAACGTCAGATCGGTGAGCGGTGTGTGTGTGTGTGTGTCAGAATCAGCAGCCGTCATGCACTTTAATAACTTCAGCTGGACCTTCAGTTCATAAACAACCACAGTAACATCCTCTTCATCACAGATTCTCCTCCTTAAAGGAACAGTTCACTTCCTGTCCAACAGAGAGACATAACAGTCACACTGAGGACAGTCCTCCCCAGTTAACAGTTGCACTGAGGACAGTCCACCCCTAGGCAGCGGGACTTAGGCGACAGGATGTAGGCGGTGTCGACGGGATATAGGCGACGGGACGTATGTCAAGATGATGGGACGTAGGCGGTGTAGACGGGATGTAGGTCCGGACGATGGGACGTAGGTGGTGTGGACGGGACGTAGGTCCGGACGATGGGACGTAGGTGGTGTGGACGGGACGTAGGTCAAGATGATGGGACATAGGCGGTGGGGATGGGACGTATGTCAGGACGATAGGACGTAGGTGGTGTTGACGGAACATAGGCGTAAACGACGGGATGTAGGCGCTTTTTTATTGGGCATCAACCTCACGTTTACACACGTATAGACTTGCAGTGTCAATAAAGGCTTCAGTTCAGGTTGCGGTTACGTGAGACTCAGCTGAGATGGAGCCGAGCAGATTAATATGAGAGATTATTTTACAGAGATGTTTATTAAATAGTTCAACAACATCACACTGCTACACACTCTCTCTCACACACACACACACAGACCTGATTTACTGCCAAACACACTACACACTCTCACACACACACATCCTGTGAAGCCTGTAGGGGCTTTTTCATTATCCAATTATATCATCCGTGCTCTGGTTTAACCCTGCTGTTACGTACAGTGGACGCCCCACGAGGCCTTTCTCCTCCAATTACTCCTTCAGCCTCTCAAGTTCACGGCGTTAACCTCCGCCGGCCAGAGGCCGCCGCCACAACAAACAACAGCAGAGGATTGTTAACCTCCGTAATCCTCCCGCTGCTGCAGAAAAACATCTTCACACGTTAGCTTTCAGCCTGTAGCATCACGGCTTTATGGATCATAACGTCTGTTGGTCCAGACTGAAACATCTCAACAACTATTATGGGATGGAAGGTGATGAAATGTGGCTCATCATTCAGGATGAACTGTAATAACTTTTCCTCTGTCGCCATCATCATGTCAAGATGTTAATGTGGTTTATGACCAAATACCTGCAGAACTAAAGACATTCACCAGCTGGACTCTGTGTTTACTGATAATTAGCTAATGTTAGCATCGCACTAAATGTTAGCTAACACACTAAACTAATGTTAGCATGCTAACACACTAAACTAATGTTAGCACATATGTCACATATGTCCCGTAGTCATCGCTTACGTCCCGTTGCCTACCTCCTGTCGTCTTCACCTACGTCCCGTCATCGTCGCCTGCCTCCCGTCACCTATGTCCTGTCGCCACTACCTATGTCCAGTTGCCCACATCCCTTTGCCTACATCCTGTCTTCTTCGCCTACGTCCCGTCGCCCCTTCAGCGACGACGACAGGACGTATGTGATGAAGACGGAACGTAGGCGGTGGCGAAGGGACGTATGCGACGACGATGTGACATAGGTGTGTCAGGTAGATCTTTAGTGCGCTCTCATCATTGAAATGTGAAACCAAACTAACGGATCAGATCAGATCAGTTTGTGTAACAGAAAACATGAACGTTGGTTCTGACTGTCAGGTTTTAAAACAGCTCTGAGTATAAAGATCAGCTGTTTGTTTTTTTCTGCTTTCACAGTCGATAGAAACGGAGTGAAAATATGCTGTTCACACACACACACACACACACACACACACACACAAACTCAGAGCGTCATCAGTGTGCAGTGGATTGATTCGAACGGGCCAATGTTGTGATTACTTAATGGCTTCCAGACAGCCGTGGGCCTGGAGAATTCAATTTAGCATCTGCCTCTGTGAGTGTTAATCTGCTCGCCGCCGCTGTCGCCGCCGCCGCTGCTGCTGCTGATGATGAGCACACAGGAGATAATGTTCAAACCCCACCAGAGCAAAGCAAAGCAGACAAGTCACTCATTGGCTCCATAATTACATAATTAACTTTTTGTCTCTAATCGTTAAGGAGGTAATGGCTCTGATAAAAAGACCCTCAGCTAGAGCGGCGAGCAAATCAGAAATCAATAATCCATAGAGCGGCATTAAGAGGGAGGAATAGCTCCGCTCTCAGAGAACACTTTGGATTCACTGGAGGAGGTTCAGTGCTTCTGTAATGGATTCTCTCTGCAGAGCTTCAGATATTCTCCTCAACCTGGATGGAAAAAGAAAACGTACATGTAGGCGACGATGGGACGTACATGTAGGAAACGATGGGACGTACATGTAGGCAACGACGGAACGTAGGCGACGACAAGACGTAGGCTATGGGACATATGTGAAGGCGACGGGACGTAGGCGAAGACGACGGGACGTAGGCGAAGACGACGGGACGTAGGCGTTTTGGAGACCTTTGGGAAAAGGTTTATAACCTCGGAGTTGTACTAAACTCAGAATATATGTGAAGAAACATGTTGAAATAATGATTTCCCTTCATCCCGTTTAAAGAGAGCAAATAAAGTCAGAATATGTTTTTATTTCACAGTAATTTGATCTCCAGATGTTGAACACAGTTGAGTAAATATCTTTTTCTCTCTTCTTTTATCTGCTCTTCATCCTCTTCATCCTCTTCATTCTCTTCATCCTCTTCTCCAACCATCCGTCACCAACAGCACGTAAGTTTCTGAACCATTCTCGCTTTAGAAATCCGCCGCTGTACCAGACTCCCTTTAGATATCACACTATTTAAGGAAATAGAGTTCTGACAGGTGAGTTTGCTGCCTGTGTTTGATCCTCTGTGTTTCTCTGACCTCTCTCTGCCTCGTCTCTCTGAAGGGGGTAAGTCATCTTTTAATTAATCCACCTTATAAAAATGTTTTTAAAACAACAGCACGAGACACAGATGTGGTTAAAGTGGAGTCATCACACGACAACTGGACGCTTCAGATGTGGAGGAAGAGACGGAGGTTTTAGAGAGAATCAGAAGAAAAGAACACAACTCTTCACTTCAACATCAGATTCAGGACTGAGGTTTATAAGATACGACAGGATTCAAGGACTTTTCAGTGACTTTTAAGGTGAAATTTAAGGATTTAAAACATGTTGTTTACTCCGGTTAAATCTGTATCAGTGGATTTGTTGAACCTCAGGCTTCATCCGCACTAAACGCCGTTTTAAAACGAAAACGATCTCCATCCAGACGAGCATTTGTTTTCTTGCAGAAACGGACACACGTCGTGACTGATGAGACCCAATCAGGAAGTGAACGTGGGCGTCTGCATCATCGTTTTTAAAGGTCTCCGTTTCTGTCTGTCCAGACTAAAATGTATTCCCCGGGTTTAAAACTAAAACGGGGTCAGCAGCGTTTTCTAATATCTCGAAAACAGCGGAGTAGTGAGGACGCCAGGCGTTAACGTAGCAGAAGTTATCTGTTTTAAAACGTATTAGTGTGGATGTAACCTGAGCTGTTTCGTGTGCTACCAGCTGATCTCGCTGTGACATCATCTTGGATCAGGACTGAGGCCTCCGCTCTCAGGACCTCCTGCTGTCGTGGCCTTTAGCTCTGATATGAAGCTCAAAGTGCATTTTAAAAACACATGAAAGCAGCTCAACCTTTCAACAAAATGTCAAACGGTGTGTTTACGGCCTCAGAGACGTCTTCATGTTAGTCTGAGGTGTTTACTTGCTATTAGTCCCAGCACCATGATCACGTCAGTCAGATATAGATATACTGTATATATATACACTGTATATATACATATAAATATCGTATATAACCATAACTGATTTAATGAGCCATTTCATTGTACCGGTCGTGTGTACTTAGACTTGCATGGCTTAATCTTTGAGACAAGCATGTGCTACTGGCAGGATCAACCAGGTAGCCCTCAGGATGTAGGGCATCGTATATAACTATAACTATATATATATATATATATATAGTAATGATCATATAGCAGTTTATTGTGTAACGGGTGTCAGAGTGGAGGTAAAGACGTTGACAGTGTGACAGCACATCAGACAGCCTCCAGGGCCCATTTACAGTCTGTAAACTACAGACCCGTTCTCCTAATCAACACCGACTTCAAACCGTCTGCCGTTCCTTTACTGTCATGTATCCGGGGTGGAAACGGCGGACTGACGGAGCGTTTGTTCGTCTCTGACGCTGACAGCAGCTCAGCATGATGGGCGGGCCGATCCGCTGGGACTCGCCGTGTTAATGTGAACAAATGATAGAGACTGACACGGAGTGACGGACGAACACACAGATCCTCCGTTATTGGAGCTGACAGGAGGCTGATTTTACTGATCCACTGGATTCTGAACTCACTCTGGTTCCTGTTTCACTCCTCAGACTAAAATCCGTAAACTGTAAACAAGTCGGCTGATCTGGGACACGATTCAGGAGCTTTAAACACTTTTAATCAACTTTAAAACCATCTTGAGTCTGAGCAAGTTTGATTTATAGCAACACAACTTTGTTTATTTACACATCATGTAGAGACGAGATGAGCTGAGAACAAACTTTCCAAACCACCTCATGTAGCATGAACCTACTTCAAGTCACTCTGAGTCTATGTGATTACTCACAGGGGATCACAGTTTACCTACTGTACCTATATATATAGAGATAGATATATCGATATAGATATATATCATTATGGTGTATGTTATTTTGAGTACAGACCATAATACTGTGTGTCGTTTCCAGGGTTACACAGCTCTCCACCTGGCCTCCATCCACGGCCACCAGCACATCGTCCAGGCCCTCATCAACACTCACAGTGAGTCAGTCCACCTTAAATCCACCTTCAGTGAGTCAGTCCACCTTAAATCGTCCTTCAGATTCATGAGGAACAAACATAAAGAGAGAACATGTTCCTCTCCGTCCTTCTTAACTCTACAACAGCTTTTAACATTTTTGACCACAAACAGAAAAATATTGCTGAGAATCAGACGACCAGATTACAAAGTTTTAATACAAAATGTAATAAAAAGTTAATGATAATAAACGATAAACCTTTATTGATCAACAGGGAAATTCAGTTGTTGCAGCAGCAAAAAAGACAGAAATAATAAGAGCTTTATTAAACTAAAATAAGAATAGAATACAAAATAGATAGAGATAATAGAATCAATTATTCAGACATTTTTCACATTTTCAGATATTATCCGGACATTTTCATACATTTTTAACATATTTTACTAATCATTTTCAGATATTTTAGTATATTTTTTAGTTTTCATACATAATGTAATAAAAAGTTAATGATAAGATAAGATAAACCTTTATTGATAAACAGGGAAATAGATAGAGATAATATTCAGACAGTTTTCACAAATTCTTTCACCTATTTTACTAATCATTTTCGGATATTTTCTGTGTATATTTTGGACATTTTTCATATATTTGTTTGACATTTTTCACATATTGTACTAATATTTTGTTCCGCATATTTTTCGGATGTTTTTCATATTTTTTTTTTTTTTTTTACGTTTTTCACGTATTTTTCACCTATTTAACTAATGATGTTCAGATATTTTCTGCATATTTTTTGGACATTTTTCACAAATAAATTTCAGACATCTTTCACATATTTATTTACCATTACCAAATCACCCATGAATGTATTGATTAACAGGGAAATTCAGTTGTTGCAGCAGCAGCATAAAGACAGAATTAATAAGAGCTTTATGAAAATAAAATAGGAATAAAAAATAGAAATCTATACAAGGGTGTCTGGAGACAAACATTAGAAAGTAAATGATGATTAATGCAGTGATAAGCAGTCTAATACTCAATAATGAAATTAAACTAACATATAATCTATTATTAAGGCAACTGGAACACACAAATACAAGATTAATAAACAAAAAGGAACATTTTACAGAAATGATTAATTTCAACTTGTTGTCACATGTGAGAGTAAATTTGCAGCTAATCTGTCGTCTCATAAACCGAGAAACGTGTTTTTATATCGTTGTTTCTCTCTGGTTGTTGTAGTTGTGTGTGAGGGTTTTATTCATATTAACGTATGAAATTGATATTCACACATTGAGAATCAAACAGCGAGGGATTCTTCTCCTCCTCCTCCTCCACGCCTCAAAGCCTCTCTGAGAGGAGGAGGAGGAGGAGGTAGTGATGCAGATCGCCTCTGGCAGACAAAAGACAAAAGACACACCCAACGGACAGATTGACAAGTCCAGTCCACACACACACACACACACACACATAGGAAAAGAGGAGTTGATATTGGTGCTAATGAGGCCGACTCATGATGGACTCTGATGATCCCTGCGGAGCTGTGGCGGCGCCCTGTGACCACCGTCGACCCATTTGGTCACCAGGGTCACCGTCTGCACATTAAACATGTTTCCATATGAACGCATGTTTCTGCAGAGTCACAGAGCTGATCAGACCTGTCAATCAAACGCTACAGCAGTCGCTGGGTTTCATGTAAACTGAAGCTTTGAAGCGATTTACTTTCTGTTGTTCTCTGGCTCTAGATAGATATTCCCCTATTCGTACAACTCCACATTCTGCAAACTGCTTATGTTTTATATATACATGGCTGCTTCACATTACTGCCAGTCTCATTGTTAAAGTAGGTGAGTACAGGTGTACAGTAAGTAAGTCATTATAAATTCACTTAAAGCACAACTTGTAATTAATTAATTCAAATATTCAATAGAATATAAAGTTAACCCCGATCCGTTCCTGTTCCAGCTTGATCTTAAAGTGCATACATACACACTTAAACACACTTTTTAAGACATTTATATGTTTAATTTGCCTATTTTTAGATTGTCATATTTTCTTGTTTTATTCTGAGGTACTAATGTTTTATTTAACACCTGACAGTTTCATACTTTAATGCACTAGATTTGACTCAAATACACATTTTTGTTTATATTGCTTTTTGAGTTTGAGTGTAGAAAATATTGAGTAATTAAGATATTAATCTGTTGGGTCGGGGGGATACTGTCTTCATGGGTGATTGGACCCAACAATGTGCTTTAACGTTGGTTGTCCAGCAGAAATTCACAGAGCAGCAGCAGCAGCAGTTCATGAACTAACCACACGGTACAACGAATAGAGCGACAACTAATCATTTCAAATCAGTGTGATGTTAAACATAAATCTATGTGGAGGAACTCAGACAAACCTCTGCTCTAAAAGCTTAAACTTTTACGCTAAATATCGACCTGAGGCCGGCGTTGAACTCAACGTGTATCTATAGAGGAGACTGATGAAGCTGAGTTGAGGCGTCCTCGCTGCAGCTTCTGTTTCTGTTCTGGCAGTTTAAACTGGGTTTGATGGAGGAGGGAGGAGGTTGGTGGGAGTTTAACTGTCTTCAGTTACTCAGTGAAACCATTAACTTCCCAGTGTCACACCGAGCATCCTCCTCTGAGCTGCAACATGATGATGATGACTGGGCTCGTCTGCTGCCTCCTCACACTCAGAGTTAAACAACACAGTTCATCCTTCATGTTATATCTGCTGAGTTTACAGAGAGACAGAAAACCAACACTGAGGATATTTCATCCTCTGTATGTCTGGAGGTTTGAGTCGTACATCTCATCGTTATGACTGAGATATAAAAGTCCTCATTTAAATTTAACTTTCCTCTGTTTCACTCCACTCACATCGTTATAAAACGATTGACATAATAAGGAAAACCTTTTAAATTTGACGTGAAGAAGAGAAAAATGGTCAGAATGAGTCGAGTCAGAGGCGTCGCCAGATGATCTTTATTTTAAATATTTTTACCTTCAAATGAAATCATCAGAAAGAGAACAATGACTGTTTGGTTGAAGGGCTGAAGGTGGATTCATAGTGGAAGCCAGAGGTTGAGGGGAGTCCTACCGTCTCTACCTGCGCTGTACTGACTGTGTTTCACACAGAGTTCCTGGTAAATTACTGGGATCACCGTCCAGGCTCCGCTGGTGATTTCCACTATTCACACATTCACTATGTTCAGGGACATTTCCGTTTTGAGCCTTTTCTCACATGGTAATGCTGGAATAGATCGGGCAAGGGACGGTCCTGCAGATGGTGCTAATGCACTTATGGATGTAAACCGCCATAAAACTCAACAAGAGAAGAAGCTGTACGTGTACGGAAGACGTCTCTTATTGTTTTCAGGAACAAGGCGGGCGAGGAGCTGTTTTTGTCCGGTGCCAATGTTGTTATTTTAGGACAGTTTTCACCATTTTTTTAACCTATTTTACTAATATTTTTCATATATTTTCCACATATTTTTCGGACATTGTTCACTTATTCTTCACATATGTTAATAATAATTTTCAGATATTTTCCACATATTTTTGGAAAATTTTTCATAATTTTCTTGACATTTTTTCACATATTTTACTAATAATTTTTAGATGTGTTCCACATATTTGTCAGACATTTTTCATGTTGTTTTTTTTTTTTTTACATCTTTTCATATATTTTATTTTATAATTTTCACATATTTTACTAATATTTTTCACATATTTTCTGCATATTTTTCATAATTTTGAAGCCTTGAGTTCGGCATTTTGGGTTGTTGCCATCTTGTTTTTTGGCCATCACCTGGTAGTCATCCTGGTAGTTCAGGATGTTCCTCCCCCTCTCTCCCTGTCCGTCCTGTCCTTCATGAGAAACATGAAATAAACCTGATCTGAAGTTCTCTGACCAGAGTAATACTATAACGTCATATTTAGTGGTCGTCTAGTATCACGTTCTTCTTCTCTTGTTTCCATCAGACGCTAACAGCTCCATCAGAGATTATCACGGGAAGACGGCGGTCCACTACTGGAACGGCTGCACCGACGTCTTCAACAAACCTCAGGCTCAGTCAGGTGACCCACGCTTCATGTTCACATGCTTTCTGCTGTATAACTACAGATAATATATTATATTATTTATACTGAAGCATGTTGTGTGGTCCAAAACAAGCATAAAAGGATACAAATTTTCCCCTCTGATGTCGAGCCACTATAATATATAATATATGATATATAATAATACGTCTTATTTCATTGGACCCTGATTGAGTTTTCAGCCTCATTTGAATATATCACCCACAGCAGGAGAACTACCTTTACAAAGGTGAACCATATTTTTTTCACCAGCCAATCAGAGTAGACTGGGTTTCTTAAAAAGACAGGCGCTAAAATGTGTGTGTTTCAGACGGACGGGTTATATTCACACAGACAGGATGAGAACAATAATGTAAACATGTTCTAGTAGAAAACCCAAAATACAAGTATGAACCTGAAAATGAGCAGGATATGGCCCCATTAATAACTCTTGATCACATATTGATATAATTCCTATTTTAATTATTAATTCATTATTGATCAGATGCTGCATGTTTATAACAACATCATCTCCCATTGATTGAGTTATGATGTGTTCACACCAAGAGCGAAGCGAATTTTCGCCTCACTTTACTCTCACGAGTCAGTCCGCCGGTCTCATTTCTGTTCATTCGCGCTAGACGTGCCGGAGAGGAGGAGGAGCTTGTCTCCATAGATACCAACGACTTTTCTTTCCTCCATTTCCTCCATCAACCATGGAAGGAATAACCACTGTTGCTGCTTTATACATGTTGTGGAAGTCCCAGATATGTCAGAAAACCAAACGCCGTCGTGTCTGGGTTCATAACATCCCCCGGCGGCGAGCTGTATTCACATACAGTGCCATTGCACTGACTGTATCTAGCAGCCACACGTCACTACTGTGGTATGAACCCAAAATAAACAGATTGTGCTGTGATTTAGTATCAATAAACAGATCAAAATGATGCTGAAATAACTACATAATGATTCTGATTAGTAAAAAGTCTGAATTCATGCTTTGTCAGGTCTGTTACCAAGACGACAAGCAAACAACTTTTAAAATGCTTGTTTTCTGAACGGAGTTTGGATGGATCAGTGCCAGGCTATGCAGCTGCTCCATCAACACTCAACATAACGTCATCTAGGCAGAAATACGGCAGCGACGTTGTTGTTTCTACCATAGACAGTCTGTGGTTTCTACACAGAGTTTGGTCCGGTCTCAGTACAGATATGATGTACTATCGTAGCTCTGGGTGACCACAGACACATACAAGATTTATCTCCTCCATTTCTGATTCATCAACATCAGGACGTCAGTGACGACAGGAGGACAATCTCAATGCTGAGAGGCTTTCACCACACAGCGCTACAACAATTTCTCACTCCAGTGGAAATATTTAAACTCCCTTTCGTGTCGCCTGCCACAAATCCGCGTCCACTTTGCATTGATTTTGTATTTAATTGCGCTGTGTGAAAAGTGAACTTGGTGTGAACGTATCGTAAAGTTTCTGTATCAAGCAGGATGTTGATGATGTGTCCTCAGGTGGGACGTTTGTCCGCGGAAGACGGACGCAGCGTTACGCTCTGCCGTCCTTACTGCTGACTCGCTCTCGCAGTCAGGGACAGCTCAACCTGGAGTTTGGGACGCCGCCGCTGTCGGCCTCTCACGACGTGCTGGAACTCCATCTGTGACTGTTACCTTCCACCCTCCATGATGGCACCACACCCGGACCACCCTCCCCACTGTATGAGTTCTTCTCTTTGTAGCCAACAGCAGCATCAGCACACAGCGACAGGTTTGGAGCTGAAGGTGGTTGATAAGAGCTGAGTTTGTGTCCCATCTCGTCCTGGAAGTCTCAGCTCCTTCGGTGTAGCTATACGTAGTTATATTCAGTTAACCTATGTTTGTGACTTTATTTAGTCATTTCAATGATAGATTTCAAGTCAAAAGTAAACTCAAAATGTTTATAAGTTCTCATTAATTTGTAATAAATGGATCACCTGACTTGAACTCTCTAGTTCTGACAGAACTGATGCTGCAGTAGCTACGCTAATCTCTTCAGGAACAACGGTCTCCGTGTCGTCACACACTCCTAAGCCACGCCCCCCTAGCTGCACAGGACGCTGATTGGTCCGGACACATTACCTGCAGCCTGACGAGACGGATTCTTGTGTGATCTTGTGAGAATCCAGCTGTGTTCACACTAAACTTACCAGTTTTGGAGGTTTAGTTCTCAGAAAGTCATTTGAATGCATCATATGGAGTCTGAGCTGCACTGAGAGACGTTCAAAACACAACACAGTAAAACGCAACATAAAACATATTTAGAGTACTTTATTGTACCAGTGGAACAACAGTTTGATCCTCTTCAGGTCTGTGTTTGGTCACTGCTGTTAAACTTTCTTGAGGTTTATTTGGGTTTTAGCAGCACTGATTAACATTATAAAAAGTTTTAGCCATCATCAGCATGCTGTGATCACATCTGTCAGGACTGTCCGGCACGTGATGGACCGCCCATAACACCTGTGGGATGATCTGGATCGACGTGCACGCCATCTCTGAGGAGTGGAAAGTGAAATCTACACCCCGTCACTTCTACGGCCCACCGAGTGCAGTAATGGACGCTAACAGAGAGAATTTATTTACATTTATTGGCTTCATTATTTTGTTTTTGTTCATTAATATGTTTCATTGTGTCGTCTGATATTCTGTCTTTTGTGAAGTGATGAATAAATCTATCCAGTGTAGGAAATAAAGGGACCAAAAACAACTAGAAAAGCACCATTTAAAACCATATTACCCAGGTGTTATTATAAAGCAGGGATTGAGTTTGACTTGAATCTGGTCTGTAAATGTTGGACCTCCCGCTCTCTCTCATTGATGTCGTCATTAGCTTCCCTCCATTAGCTCGTAACATAAAGCTCATTATGAGCCTCAATCAGGCCGACCAGCAGCAGTTGAGTCAATGATGACTACACTAATAACAACCGCTCAGTCCAGTTAGCATGCAGCTTTCAGACACTGAACACAACGCTGACAGAACTAGAAAACCTGATGAATCCATCAGTACCAACCATGTCATACTAGCTTGTCATGAAGGAAGTTAAATAACGCTTCAAACTTACACTAAATGTTGGCGAGGAAAAACTGTCATGTCCATTTTCAAAGGGGTCCCTTGACCTCTGACCTCCAGATATGTGAATGAAAATGGGTTCTATGGGTACCCACGAGTCTCCCCTTTACAGACATGCCCACTTTATGATAATCACATGCAGTTTGGGGCAAGTCATAGTCAAGTCAGCACACTGACACACTGACAGCTGTTGTTGCCTGTTGGGCTGCAGTTTGCCATGTTATGATTTGAGCATATTTTTTATGCTAAATGCAGTACCTGTGAGGGTTTCTGGACAATATCTGTCATTGTTTTGTGTTGTTAATTGATTTCCAATAATAAATATATACATACATTTGTATAAAGCAGCATATTTGTCCACTCCCATGTTGATAAGAGTATTAAATACTTGAAAGATCTCCCTTTAAGGTACATTTGAACAGCCCAATTGATGATGATGATGATTTAAACTGGACTTATTTCACTTATCAGCTGCTATATATAATACTGACTTAACTAACTGAACAATCATTAGTGCAATAATTCAACACTCTGTCAATAATACTGCAATTATACTGTACATTTCAAGGAATATTCTTATTAATTTCTTATTTATACCATTCTGGCATTGATATTTAACTCACTTAAAGCTGCAGTGGGTAAAAAACGGAGCAAATATGATTAAAAAAGGTTATTTTTATAAAACAGTCTCTATATCCTGACAGTAGTGGATGAGACAGGTAATCTGAAAAAAATCATGTTCCTCCAATGTCCTCCGCTCGGTGTTCTCCAGTACTCCTGATGGCATCTGTAAGATTTCACAGACCGGAGGAAAACAACCAATCGGAGCCGAGCTGGAGTCTGCCGTCTCTGAGCAGCTGTCAATCACTCGTCAACTCCGATCAAACGGTCAAACTAGGCAGCGCTGATCAAATATGAATCAATATTCTGTTACTGTAATGCCTATTTCTCACCTCAAATGTTTTCAGAAACATCTTGTAGTGTACTGTTTAGCTGTAAAATGGGAAAGTTTGTGAGCCGGCAGCCATGTTAAGATCAGTTGAGTAAATACCAAACACCGCCCACCAGTCGGAGCACAGCCAATAGGAACTCTCTCTCTCTCTGAAATGACCTGTGATTGGCCAAAGTCTCCCGTCACAAGCTAGATTTTTTAAAGTCTGAAAACAAAGCCATGAGGAGGTGCAGAAGTCTAGTTTTCTCTCAGAACACTTGAATTACAATATGCTGAAAGGTTATTATGGGATTTTTGTCCAATGATGCCAAACATATTCTGCCTACTGCAGGAATAGATCCTTCTTCTCAGCATTTTGTATTTACTTATTTGCACTGTGGTTATGTTATATATTTGCACGTCTTAATGCAAATATTTGTAGCCTACATATTTCATATTTGTTATATTCTAGTTATACTTATACTTAGTTTAGTATATTTCTTTACATTTATTGTGTTTATATTGTTGCATTATGTACAGTACTGCTCCCCCTGTCGGGGTTTATTTCATAACAATAACTCACGATAATAACATTATTCCTCTTATTACTTATACTATTATATTCATAGATGTTATCCATGTCACTCCTAAACTGATGTCAAGAGCTCGTTTAGTTCCTCCTCCTCCTCTTCCTCTTCGTCCT